>JARHVA010004722.1:117500-215000 GCA_037957365.1 Torreya grandis | reverse complement strand
TTGTCTTGATAATGAATGGATAATAGTTTTATTTAGTGAATAAAAGGATTAATGATTTGTGGATTTAAAATAATAGCGACTTAAACTATCTAGCTTGAGGCAAATCACAAGCTATTTAAACTATTATGATTTTAGTGGACTATTTATTGATAAGCTACTATAGATACATGATATGGAGATGTATTTCATCTTTCACCTATGATTTGTGAATGATCTCAAATGATATCATATGACTTTTATGAGCATTGTAGACTAGTTGACGTGCTAAAATCATAATTAAATAAAATAAGGTAGATAATATTTCAACATTCCTCTATGTTTTATAGTTTTATCTCTATGTTTTATATTAGTGAAACATTTCATGTATGGATAGTGACTACACTTGATTAGTCCATTCAAATCAACCTGAAGAATGTCCTTAACTAAATGACTAAACTCATAGTTGAAAGTAAAAAAGATTTGAAATTTTTTATTTTACCAAGTGAGAAATCAAATCAACAAGTTTCATCCCATCCAAAATACAGGTTTCATATGTAGAAGACAATTATTAAGAATTGCATCCTAGCAGGGTAGCCCTATGTAATTATTTAAAAAATGATGTCAACCGAGTTTATTAATTATTCAAAATAATGGATGTAACATAATAATTTGAGTTACATATCAAAATATCATATTTCACATTTAATTCATATCATCATTTGATATTTTTAGTATATCCTTCTTGAAACTTGTTTATCATTGTTTTTTGGGAAAGATAAATTTTATCATCAAGTGATGTTTGGTTTGACAAACATTTTATTTGTTCTAATCACTCTATAAATTATATAATACTTATATTAAGATGTTTTTATTACTTAAAATTGGTGTATTTATTTGGAAAAAATTATTTATTTATCTAGGTATCTATTCTAGGGTTGTCTTTTAGTCCTTTTAGCCTTGTTGAGTCATTTAGCTATAAGATTATTTTTCCCTATAGCATTATATCAGTTTGTTCCTATTATTTTTTTTATTATTTTATTATTTTTTTCATGTTTTTATAGTGTTAGTATTAATTATTACCCTAATTAAGGAGTTGTATTTTTTAGGAGTTATTTTCTTCTTGGTCATAGAGTTTATGGTGGTTGTGAAAAAAGGACTAGAACTTGTCTTATCTTAAGTGTTAGTGCATTCCTCATGTATTTTGGAGTGTCACATAATGTTAGTTGTATCTTTTTATATTTCATATTTTAATTAGATTCTTATTTTATCCCCAATGTTATTTTATTTGCATAGTACGGTCTAAAAACTATTTGTACTATAGTTATAGATAACCAACCCATATTGTACCTGGGCTTAGATTATTTATGCTTTCTTCTTTTAGAGGTAGATTGACATGTACACATATGGGTAATGAATTGAAAGTTATGTTAAGTTTATTTGTCTTATTGAAGTTTGGATTATCTAATATCTTACTTCCTATATATGCATAGGAGTTAGTGTGTTCCTTGGAGAGTTACAAAAAAAAATTGTTTATTTTTATGTGTGTCCAAGATGTAAATTTTGGGAATTACATTTTGGTATCAGATCCTAATTAAACATTGAGAGCTATGGAATATTTGGTGTGTCACTTCTTGCATCATGAAACTTTTTCTCATGAATATACTCATGGAATGACATGATGAGAGTGCACATAGTCCCAGACATGGACTACATTGAAAACCACTTATTTCTAGTTGTGTGATTTGTTCCTTTCATTGATGTGTGAGTGTCTTGTTAGGGAAAAGTTATTTATTTATTTATTTTCTATTTGGTAGAGTTTATACACACTATGGTCCTTAAGAATCTATAGTGAAAAGTGTGATAAATTATTGGTCTTTTTTTGTTGATTGTATTATTCTCATGTCTTATTAATCTATTTTATAGAAAATAATGGATGTTTGTTGTGTTTATTTTCTCCATTCCTTACTAGATATTAAATCTATATTAAGGAGGTCTATATGTATATGTTTTGAAATGGTAAATAATTATATAGATCTAATCCCTTGTATACACATTTATCCTTTTTATCATATTAAAATTATTTTATCTTAGTTTTTTGAGTGAAGATAACTCTAATAGTGGAATACTTCTTTGGATAACATATTAATTAAATTGATTATTTATTAAAAAAGATTAGAAATATTTTCTATAAATTAGTATGTTGGAGTTAGTGTTTTTTTTCTACATGGATTAACATAATATAGACAATATATAGGTTTTTTTTTTGGTTTTTGTCATGGAATGTAGTTATCCTTGTGCATTAAATAATTCTTATGCATGTTGTTTGACATAATATGTTAGTACCCAGTTCAGTTTCATTTCCTTAAGTGTTGAATAGGATTTTTGTAAGTTCTAACCTCATCCACAAGTTATAAATTTTGAACCTTGAGTTTAGCCATTAATGGTTTGAAATTAATTGTGTGGCTAGGCATCTTTAGTAGATTATCTATGTTCACATCATCACTGTGAAAGATGAATTCATCTTCCTCTCTTTCAGAGATTATGTGAGAATATTTTGTAGTATTTTGAGATTCTTAATTTGATTAAGTTATGGTTTTAGACATTTTAGTCATATAAAATGTAAAAAAATTTAGTTTGAGTGTGGCTTGTGATATCCAACCCATAAGTCCTTGTATGCTCACATGACCCTTCTAGACACCTTTTTACTCTTAACTAGTCATCTATAGACTTCTAGATGATCATTACATCTTAGACAAGCTCTATTTCCTAAGCCAATTATATCTTCTTAGGTTTTTATCCTATAGGATAGGAGTTTCATACTTGGAATATAACACTAGACCCTACGGTGTCTCATTTTTTGTGCTTCTATCAAATTGCATTTTGAGCATAAATGACCATTTTCATCTAATTCCTATCTTTCATCATGTAATAATATCATGAATACATCCAAACCATGATCAATAGTTCATTATAAAATCCCATTCAAAGTTAATTTATAAATGAGGTGACAAATCGTATAAATCAAGCAAGAATACAAATAAACCACTAAGGCAAACTTTCCTATTCTCTGCATACAATCACCCAACATAGCTACAAACATATTCAAACCCTCACACTAGTCCTTAGCAGCCTCAAAAACTCTCACTTTAGAATTTTTTCATCCCCATTACACTATTACAAAAAGAACATCAAGTGGAGGAACTACATATGGATTTATCCCTCTTTAGAGTATTGGTATGTAGGCAGTGTACCCACACAAGGAGTATCGATACATGTTCAATGCATCTTACACACACTAACCACCCCCTCTTTCTAAATTTTTATTAATAATAATGAAGGTCTAGGGTTTCAAGATAAAATTATATTTATAAAGAGTTTAGTTTCCATTCAAGACTCAAGATTTCACAAGCAGGCTCACATAGGAATAGTGGAAAGAACCCAAAAAAATTAGGTATCTATGAGTAGTTTGGACAATAGCAACAGAAAAGGAAAAAAACACTAGACTCTAGGGTCTCCTATTTTTTTAATGATCCTATCCTTTCATATAAAAAAATACAAATTATGATTTAGGCACTATCCCAGTCCTACACAACCTATTTCAAATTGTGCAGTAGCCATTTCAACTGGTTTTAAGCTAAGTTATTATTTCTCTAACTTATTACTATTTTTAGAAAGCTAAAAAATAAAAATAAAATATACAAATTAGGAATATAATTATTAGAATATTATTTACTGATTTATTAGTCTAAACACTTAACTAAAATAGGAATAAAATTCCAATATTCCCAAAAAAGTTAAATCATTTGGTGAACTTGAATTACTTTGTTTATGCATAAAAAACCTTATAAACCCTAGGAAAATTTCCTTCCTTATTTCTCCAATATTTTTTAAACTTTTATTGCATATTTAAATAAAAAATTCATATTAATTTTTTAAAATTTACCTTAGTAATTTTAAAAATTATTTCATTCAAACCCTAGTTGCCTATACAAAGTCCCAATTTTTTCCAATATTTTTTTGATTTTTTTCCTAAATATTTAAATAAAAAATTCACATTTTTTTTTAATTTAGCTTAGTAACTTTGAAAATCATATTATTTCAAACCCTATTTTAATTTACTAGGTCCCTTTATATCTGAGGTATCACCTTAAAGATTTTTTTACATTAAAAAATTACAAATAGATCTTACTCCTTTTAAAACATTTCTTGTAAATAATAAGGAATTCATACTTGGTCTTATCATGTATATGAATGATGAATTTTACCATATGTTAATGTAAAGCCTCATTATTTCCCTATCATGCTTACTTTTCATAATATGGGATGATATTAATAAAGTTATTGTTAAACATATTAAGATCCCTTTCCTTCAAAGTAATGTTTACTTTTCTTTAAAAGGTTTCATTACATACTTTCTATCTCTCATATGGAATTTTTTTAAAGTTTACCTTGATAAACATATTACAAATATCATATCACATGTCAATATTTATTTGCATTAGTACTAAATTCCATGATCTCTATCCCTTGATTTGTATCTCTCACATGGAAAAATTTTCAAGTTTATCTTGTTAAACATATTAGAAATAACATATCACAAGTAAAAACAAATTATGCATTAGTGAACAATTCATTGCTCTCTATCCCTTGCTTTCTATCTCTCATATGGAAATTTTTTCAAGTTTATCTTGCTAAACATATTATAAATATCATATCACAAGTCAAATTTTTTTATGCATTAATGCACAATTCCATGCTCTCTATCCCTTGTTTGTTATCTATCATTTGGAATGTTCTATATAAAAATATTGTTATAGAACTTATAATTCCAATTTCATGCATTTAATTCCACATACATGATTTTTTCTTAGATGCATATAACTCATTGGCTAATTTTGGGTATTTCCTTATCACTACTAGAAACAAGAAGACACTAGTAGGTATATATATTCCTCTTACCTTCAAACATGGTACATCTAGCTCTTATCTTGCACATACTACTAGTTATATGACTATAGTAGATCATGTGATACTTGATATCACCTAATTTTATGAAGATAGGTAGGTTGATTACACACACATCTATAGCTTTTTCACTTAGGTTAGCACCCCTTCTGATATAGTTTTAGTTCTTGATCTCCTTAAATGATTGGATGTTTAAAAATGCATGTTGTATGTAGCCCTTCATAATAATATAATTATTATTTATATTTAACCATCTTATGTTGCCTCTATCCTCAACATAATGTAATGGACTAAAGAGCATATTTCCTTTGAAAAAGAGGACTTACCCCCATGTCACATCATTGAACAATATCTACTTATATATATTCAATTAAGAATTAATGATGTGGGGGTAAAAAGAGTGTTAGTTGATAAGAATTTAGGACTCAGCATTTACAACATTTATTTTCTTAAATGTCTTAATATACAACCTCAAGATCTAGACCATTCTGACATGAACATCAAAGGTTTTGACAACATTCCATAGAAAGTCATGGGTCAAATAACACTTAATCTTACCTTAGGGATTAAGACACTATCAACTACTTACCAAGTCATTCCAAATGACCTCAATTATAATTTATTACTTGGTTAGGCTTGGCTTCATGATATGCATGAAATCCCTTCTACACTCCATGCTTGTCTAAAATTTAGTCACAAAGTCTATATCTACACATGCCTAATAGATAATGAACCTTTTAAATACTACCCAGTTATTGAATCTATAGAATTACGTTATGCACTTTAATCTTGGCAATATACCCACACAAACCACTACTCACACTATACACTCAGACCATGTAACACATCAAAAGATTCCAAATTTTGTAATAAAAATGATACCAAATCACTAGTTTACCTCCCCTTTTACACATAAATGTCTTAATAAGATGAGATATCATGGTAAAATTCATCAAAATCACAAATAAGGAATCATCAATCATGTTCTGGCATCCACACAAAATGGAAAATAAGGGTTGGGATATCAACTTACCCTTATTCATGATAAACCTTATTTTACCACTTCAAAGCCTATAAGGTTTTGTCCACCCATTGCACCTATAGACCATATAATTAATCATACTTATACATTATCATTAGTCTAGCTAAATCTTATCACTGATATAGTTTTACCAAATATGTTCATATTAGATGGATTATCCAATGATGAATCCCTCCTAGAATTTCTTAGAGCATATAAGGACCTCCCATCTTGCTATCATAAAAATAGATTTCCTCATCACACAAATTCCCATACTTACTTTGGATAAAATTTAAATTCTCCCTAGGACATACTAGTTGATTCAAATGATACTATTCCCATAACCTCATACACACTAGATCATTCCACATTACTTAATGAGGAAACAATTGATTTCAATTTTAGAACTGATCAGGATCCTTGCATTTCTTATTATTCACTTCCCTACAAAAGGAAGAGTATATAAATATTCATCAAAATTTAATATATTTTCTATAACTCTTTGCTTTGTCATACTTAGATATGTTAGTAATTGATACATCTATAACAATCCATTGGATTCCCTTATACCTGGATGTTAAACTAGTTAAGAAAAAAAATTGAAAAAATTATCCTAAGGTAACTCTCTTAGTCAAAGATGAGATCCAATGACTCTTAGATGCTAGCTTCATTCAACCAGTAGCACACCCATAATGGATTTATAATATATTCTCCATTGTAAAACCCAATAGACAAATTTGATGTTGTTCTGATTCTTGAGATTTAAATAAAGAATGCCCAAAATATGATTTCCCCTTGCCTAATATTGACATGATCATAGATTCCACAGTCATGTACGAAATTTTATCATTTATGGATGGATTTTTAGGATACAAACAAATAAAAATCATTCAAGAAGATCAAGATAAAACAATTTTACAACACCTTGGGGTACATTTTGTTACATTGTTACATTTTGACACATATTTCATGACTTGATTCACCATACTATCGAGGATTATATCGATGATATATTAGCTAAATCAAAATTTTAAAAAAAAACATCATGTTGTTTATTTGAAAAAGATATTTCAAAGACTCAAGCAATATAATGTATGATTAAACCCAAAGAAATGTGTGTTTGGAGTTACATCAGGTAAACTCTTAGGTTTAATTATTTATCAATGTGTCATAGACGTCGACCCTAAGAAAGTCAAATCAATTATCAACATGCCACCTCCCACAAAATTAAAACACCTTTGATCCTTACAAGTCAAGATCCAAGTAATCCACCATTTTATAACTCAACTTACTGATAAAACTCTATCATTCATTTGGTTATTAAAGAAAGATAAAAAGTTTGTTTGGGACCAAGCTTGTCAAGAAATATTCGATACAATAAAGCAATATCTTATTAATCTTCCTATTCTAGTACCACTTATACCTAGCCAAACTTTCTTACTATATATCTTAAAAACAAATCATGCATTAGGAACACTCTTAACACAACATGATGATCAACATATTGAGTGATTAGTTTATTACATTAGTCACACATTAGTTGATTATGAAAGAATTTATTCTATGATAGAAAAACTATGAATAGCATTAGTTTTTGCCACATAAAAACTTTGACATTCAATAATGAGACTTATGTTGTCATAAAAAAATCCCTTGAATTTTTTTATTGAAAAACCACATCTCTCTAGTCACATGACAAAATGGGTCATGTTATTAACATAGTTTGACTTAAAGATATATCTCTAGAAATCAATAAAGGGCTAAATCATTATAGACCATTTTTTAGTTATATCACTCTTGGACATTAATCCTATTAATGACAAATTTATATATGATTTTATTACCTACTCCACTTATTCTAACACTTTTACCATGTTATTTGATGGTTCTTGATGTGGATCTAGTGTAGGGGTAGGAATTGTTTTTTTCAACCCTTCTGGTCACACAATTCCTATTACATATTAATTAAGTTTTTCCTGCACCAATAACACCACAAACTATGAAGCACTTATCTTATGTCTACTTGTTTCCCAATCCATCCAAATTATATCTATTCAAGTCTTTGATGATTCACAACTTGTGGTCAATCAAGTCAATGATGTCTATCAGACAAAAGAAGAACATCTTATCCCATACTAGAACATGGTACAATGTTTATCATCATAGTTTGACTAATTTTCTATAGAAAGTTTACCAAGAAAAAATAATCGATATGCAGATGCAATGGTAATTTTCACATCTTTGATTCTTATCAACATAAATGATGATAAAGATATTTTCACAATTAAATGATTATAATTGCCATCAATATCTAGTGTAGATTTGATTCCACTACATGTCTTAGCCACTACATGTAGTTTTGCAACTCTAGAATAGTTCTATGATATATATAACTTTATAAAAAAATCTATTATACTAGACACTTTTTCACAAAATGAAAAATGTAAGTTACATATATAAGAACTCCATTATGTAATCATTATCATAGGCCTTTTTAAATGATCCTTTGATGGATAATTATTTTGATACTTGACTTTAGTAAAGCCCAAAATTGCTCTTACACAGATACAAGATAGTGAGTGTGGTGGTCACTTGAGTGGAAAGGCCATGTCACACAAATTGCTTCAACAATGTTACTAATGGCCCACCATGGAGGATGAATGTTCACAATATGTTAATCTATGCAATAAATGTCCATGGCACAGTAACCTACAACATGCACCATCACAATAATTTTAACATATTGTATCTCCATGGCCATTTATGTTATGGGGATTTGATCTTATTGGAAAAAATAACCCTAAATCTATAGATGGACATAAGATCATCATCATAGCTATAAAATATTTTACCAAGTTGGTGGAAGCCATTCCACTCCAATCTATCATAAGGGAGGATAGTTGTAACTTTCTCATGAATCACATTATTTCCTACTTTGACCCACCTATAACTATCATTTGTGATAATGAAACTTCATTTAAGATAAAAATTGTCAATAAATTTTGCAAAAAATATAAGATTAAACACATGTTTTCCACTCCATAATACCCATAAGGAAATGGTCAAGAATAAGCTACCAATAAAACTATCAACAACATTTTGAGAAAAATAATGACCAAATTTATATATTATTGACATAATCAACTAGTTTTTGCATTGTGGGCTTATTACACAAGTATTTTTATGCCCACAAGATCGACACTTTATTGACTCATTTATGTCATAAAAGTAGTTTTACCATTGGAATTAGACTAGTATCATGAAAAAAATCTACACCATCTCAAGTAGTTAGACCATACATGCATTCAAGCAGCTAAACATCTTAGAATATACCAATAATGTATACAATGATCCTACAAAAAATGGGTTTACACAAGAGAATTTGAAGTTAATGATCTCGTTCTCAAAGAAAATATCTACAATGTCAATGTCAAAGAAGAAACCAAAGGAAAATTCAAACTAAATTGGCTAGGTCCATACCTCATTACCAAAAGGCTTAGCTCTAAAGTGTATCATCTAGCCTCTCTTGAAGGAAAGAAACTCAAAAATCTAATGAATATTATGAATTTGCATAGATTCCATGTATAGTATTTCATTACACATATTATTTTGTACATAGTTTCCTTTTAGCTTACTTGTACATAATTTTTCAACATTACTTGCATATAGCTTATTTTCAATTACTTGTACATAGTTTCCTTATGATTTATTATACATATCTTATATTCAAAAATATAAAAAACATTATAAAATTTCAAAATACAAAAACAATATAATAACTCAAAATACCAAAAATATTTAAATAAATCAAAAACACCATTTTTTTAAAATTGTATGCATTATCCATGCTTTACATTTGTACTACCATGCTAGACTTACATTTTTTTGTTCTATGATATTATTTTTTAATTTATCTACATTACTATGCTTCACTTGATCTTCTTTGAGTATGTGCAGTGATATGCATATCCTTGATTGTTTCACTCTACCCATTGAGGGGGCATCCTAATTATACATTCAAGACATATGTTGACATATCTACCCATTGGGGGCATCTTATACATGACTACACAATCCAAGTTATGTCATTCATACACCACACACCTTATTTATCATGCTGATGTACATTACATACTAGGTTACATAGATTATTCCATCGACATTCACTAGTATATAACACTTGTGTATTTCTTATCATATACCTAGTCTTGTAATCCATGTCTTACATACTTTCACTTCTTACTTTGATTATTTAGATGTGATTGTATTTATAGCATTTACATTCTTTCCTTTCTTGCTTTCTGTAGCTAATGTGATTTCATTTCTCAATTCCTATTTTGTCTCTTGTGTGTGCCTTAGGACATTTGCCAATGTCCTTTGCTTATACTCTTCTATGTGCTTATGGCCTTCATGCCAACCTTACATGTTTTCAATTATATGTGTATGTGAGATTTGAACATACCTTATATGCTTTATTTCTAGTTTAAGTGACATGTGTCCATATCGCTTGTTTTCTTGGTCCCTTGACCACTCTTGTATGCTTCTTACTTCTTGCCTTGTGGGCTTATTTTTTTTCACTTCTCACCATTTACAATACCATAATCCACATCATGCATTATCTTGTTTTCTTTGATGACGTGATGGACATCATGCTCCATATCTCCTTGATAACTAATAACTAATAACTAATAACTAACAACTAACATTTATAGTTTCTATTTAATGTATTACACATGTTATTACATTATTATATATATCTAGGCATACCCCCTATTGATCTAACAATCTCCACTACAAATTGTGCTATATCTTGAGACATCTTTTCAATTGCCATTGCTATATCATGTATTTCATAACATAAGATACTTTCAAGGCTCTTTCTTCTGAGGGTATTCATTACAGGGTTTTCATTCCTATGATCAGAAGATGGGGAAATAAATAGGGGTTTTATCATAGAGATTAAAGCCTTTAACAATCAAAAATGAGTTTTAGAACACTCAAAATAACAACCAAAACCAAAACTATGTAGAATAGACCATAAAAATAGTGATGATTGTAGAATAGTGATCATAATCAATAAAAGACAAGAGCACTAGACTTGGATAATAGTGCCAGACACCAAGGTGTCCTATTTTTGATACTCATGTCTAAATATGAAAAACCCCAAATTTTTAGAAATAGATAGAAAGGTAAGTTAGTTATAGTTTTTTCACCTATAGTTCATACCAGATTCAATAGTTTTAGTATAGTTTTCCTTAGAGAATCTAGATATAGGGGGCATCATGCATGACATGATGGATCTTGCTTCCAATTTTAGATAGGGTAGTTGGTATAACTTATAGATCAGAATCCATATTATAGACACCAATTATTGGGGGTAATGTGTGTGGAACATTTGACTTCATCTCTTTTAAATTTTAGTACATTACCTAAGTATTCTTAGTAGTTACATGCCTTATTCCATCTTTATGTGGTTGGCGTCATTCCTAAATGGATTATATATAAGCCTAGTTCCTAGTTTTGGAGTGGCTTTTATACAAGCCTAATCTCCACCTTTTAGAATGGCCAAGATTCGCCTAGTTTATAGTACAAATTTAGCTATCCATGCCACAATTTTATATTTTAGAGAATTCATGGGCTTCAAGGGACATCTCATATGACATACAGTCATACCAATATTAGTTCATAGCTTTACTTAGTGTTAAATGATGGATCCAAAGGAATATCTAGCCTTTGTATTCTTGAGCCACCTACTCAGAGGGATTGGACACATAGTCCAAACATCAATTAACAAATGCATGATCACATAGCTTCACTTAGTTGGTGATGATGGAGCCAAAGGGCTAGCCTTTGCATTTTTGATCCACTCTCAAGGAATTGAGCACTCAACTTTGTTTATGGTATTACTCTTGATTTATAACATACACAACATTACTCAACATCAATCAAACATTAGTCAACATCACAATAGATTATATATTAGTTTGTGTACCCGGTGAGGTGTATTTGTTCCTTTATATTCCTCTCTCTTTTTCTAGCTTTTATATATTATTATTTTAGACATAGTGTGTCTAGTAAAAACTGATCTACTATTTGGTTTCTATTACAGATTTGCACTTTGTAATGTGTTATCTATGGACACTCAATATCACATAGATTCATGGGATTCACCCTTATAGGTAAGTTCAGGTATGATTTCTATTTTTCCTTTATCCTAGTATTTTTCTCTATTGCATCACTAGAATAAAGGGGGGTAAATATATTCATATAAAATGTAAAAATTGGTAGTTTAAGTGTGGCTTGTGACACCCAATCCATATGTCCTTCTTGTATGATCTTTTGACCCTTCTAAACACCTTTTTACTCATAACCAATCATCTGTAAACTTCTAGATGATCATTCTATCTTAGTCAATCTCTATTTCCCAAGCTAATCCTATCCTCCTAGGTCTTAAGCCTATAGAATGGGAGTGCCATACCTAGACTATAACACTAGAGCCTAGGGTGTCCCATTTTTGGTGCTCCTTTCCAATTGTATTTTGGGCCAAAATGACCATTTACATCTAATTCCTAACCTTCATCATGTCAGCCTAACATTAATGCATCTAACCCATGATCAATAGTTCTTTATAAAATCCTATTCAAAGTTCATTTACAAAGGAGGTGAAAAATCTTACAAATCAAGCAAGAATACAAAAAAACCACTAAGGAAAACATTCCTATTCTATGCATATAGTCACCCAACATAGCTACAAACATATTCAAACCCTCACACCAGTCCCTAGCCACCTCAAGCACTCTCAATTTGGTAGTTTTGCATCCTCATTATACTATTACACAAATCACATAAAGTGGAAGAACTATATATGGCTTGATCCCTCTTCAGATTATTGGTATGTAGGAAACATGCCCCCATAAGGGGTGTGGATACACATTTATTGTATCTTACACACGTTAACTCCCCCCTCTTTCTCAAGTTTTATTAAGCATAATGAAGGTCTAGGGTTTTAATATTTAATCAACTCTATAAAGAGTTATGTCAACATTCAAAACTCAAGATTTTATAAGAAACTTCACACAGGAAAAATGAGAAGAACCTAAAAAAATTAGGTCTATATGAGTAGTTTAAACAATAGCACTAGAATAGGATAATAGAATTAGGCCTCAGGATGTCTTTTTTTTTGCAGTCCTATCCTTTCATAAAAAAAGCCAAATTCTAGTTTGTGACATTGTCCTAGTCCTGTACAACTAGTTTCAGACCCTACAATATCCATTTTAACCTATTTTAATCTAATATATATTTATCCTAATTTATTAATATTTTTAGAAAGCTATAAAATACAAATAAAATATACAAATTAGGATTGTAATTATTTCAATATTATTTAGTGATTTATTGGTATAGACCCTTATCTAAAATATGAATAAAACTCTAATATTCCCAAAAAATTTAAATTAGTCACTTCTTGTGTTTGATGATCAGATTAGCATGGATTAAGGATGGTGAGTATGAGAAAAAAAATGTTAACATGTTTGATTACCATACATTTATACAATTCAATCAAGACTAAACACATATATCTTCTAGTAAATATTCTAGTTTAAGTGAAATAGTCAAAATCTTGGAATTATAAATGTATTATATGTTAAGAGATTTGTATTTTAATTGGTTTAGAAGTCATAGTAAATTAGGGATATTTTTTGGGGTACTTTAAGCACTAGTTTCCAAGCATGTTGTTACACACTTATTCTATTTTTGATTAGTTTCTATAACACTCATTGTTTGGGAGGCATAGGGATGTTATACTTTTGATTTGGTTTTCTTACCTCTGAAAGGTAGTCGAGATTTTAATTTATTACATTTGGGAGGTAATCATTTTGATATTTAGGGAGGTATATGGAGGATGTTATGATGTATTTTCTCCTACCTTAGGTAGGTACTAGAGTTGTTATTGTTCTCTTACCTATGGGAGGTAATTGAGTTTCTTTGATTCCTTCTCCCATCAATTGATTTTATTAGTCATATAGACTAGGTAATGTGATCTTTTGATTTTACTTTGAGAACCAACACCAGTCCTTTAAAATTTAAATTTCCATTTAATTTTTATTTCATTGCTTTGACACTTATACATTATTTTATTCAACTTACATTATATATATTTCAAAATTGTTTGGAATTAGATTTATTTTTAGTTTTATAACGTTAAATTTTGACTTGGAATTTTATTTGGCACCAATTTTGGTTATGACTCTTTTATAACTTTACTTATTTCATTGAATTATTGGTTTTATACTTGATTATTATTTCACTTAATTTGATGTGATTGTGATTATTTTATAGATTGATGATTTAAATTTATTATATTTCATTATATTTTGACCAATGTTGGTTCACTATATTTTATTATATATGTTTTAATGTGTATAGTGTGCATAGTTTAGGGGAGAAGTAGCTTGGAAAATAGATATTTGTTCAAGATGGGAACTTGTGTGGTAAGTTTATGATACCATCCTTCCCAAACACCAAATGTGGTGTTATTTATATTATATATATTTATGTCTAATTATTTAGGAGGTTAAAGGAGGCTAATAGGTCTAAGAAGGGAATAAGGAGGTTCGAGAGGTCTAAGTAAATTAGGGAGGTCAAAGGAGGTTAGGAGGAATAAGGATATTGGGAGGTCTAAGGAGGTTTGGTGAATTGATGAGAATGATTTAGTTGATGATATAAGTTTCTTATTATTCAAAAATTGGATTAATTCTAATATTGTTTCAACATGACATGTTTTCTTATATGACTTGGTAGTCATTATCATTATTACTTGATGTAAAATTGGTGTAATATGATTATTTTATGGATCAATATTCATACTTAAATATAGTGGTTTTGATAGTTCTTAAAATTATCAATGTGGTGATTTTATGCTTGGAAAATAGGACAAATGGGTTATTATTTTACTATTAATTAGTTTGGTAGAGAAAAATAACACTAGATTACACATCAGTTTTTGTTATTGATTATTTGATAGATTGGTTATAAACCTTTTTTTATATTGTCATAACTAATGAATGTGGTTATTTTACACCACATATTCCCAATGGATTCATTGAGGGTGATTATTTTATAAGGAAGAGTATGTAATACCCCTATTATGTAGTAATTTTATTATGAATCTCAACCCTTTTTTTGTAGTGGTAACTCTAGTTGTCTTGTATTTGGTGAAATACTAAGTTATGGATTTTTAGTCATGTAGTGCTTGTGTTAGTTATGAAATTTAATTTTTTATTTGCTAATCTTCCATCATTAGTTCTATATTTATTGTGATATTTAAATTTTAATTGCATGTTCATAACTAGGATGGTGTTGTGGGTAGTCTAGTACCACTTATCTCTTATCCAAACAATTTTTGGGAAAGGTAATGAATTTATTTATTTATTAATCTATATGGTATGGAAAATATATGAGACCCTTCTTCATGACAACACACACATACATATACATATATATACATATATCTAGATACATACATATACGTGTGTGTGTGTGTGTGTGTGTGTGTGTGTGTGTGTGTGTGTGTGTGTGTGTGTGTGTGTGTGTGTGTGTGTGTGTGTGTGTGTGTGTGTGTGTGTGTGTGTGTGTGTGTGTGTGTGTGTGTGTGTGTGTGTGTGTGTGTGTGTGTAGATATGTATATATGTAGGTATACACACACACACAAAAAAAATGTGATAATCTTAAAAATAATACATACATACATACATATGTACACACACACACTCATGTCTATACACACACATAAAAAAAATAAATTGTGATAATATCAAAAATAATTATTTATTTTAAAAAAGGAGAATGATGGAATTTATATGTGAACACAGACACACACACACACACACACACACACACACACACACACACACACACACACACACACACACACACACACACACACACACACACACACACACACACACACAAATAAACACACACACACACACACACACACACACACACACATACATAAATAATAATTAAATTGTGATAACCCCTAAAATAATTAATTATTTTAAAAGAGGAGCATGATGACATTTTGGAGGCATAATAGTGGGGAGCATAACAAAGGATGAAGTGACAAACAAGAGTAGTGCTTAGTTATCAATAGCTAGAAAATTTATTTAAATGAAATTCAATATAATGAAATAAAATAGTTTTAAACTAGTTTGGTGACTTTAATCTATTTTGTATGAAGGAAATGTCATAAAAGTGGTTAGGATTTTGAATTGGGTGGCAGACCAAAATCCTGAAAGAGTTAAGTGGAAGACAAAGTTTTATAATAAAGATAGGCATGTTGGTTGGAATATTTATTTTTATAATAATGAAGTGTCATTTAAGGGTAATTAACTAATGCAAGTGGAAGGAAGACACGTGAGTGGAGGAAATATATTTTTTATTATTATGAATTTAATAAAATTTTAAAAGGAGTATGAGTCATAAGAGTATGTGGGGAGGAAAAGGAGAAGTTATTGTCTGTGACCAACCAATTCTATGATGTAAAATTATATGGCATAGTGTAGAATAGAAGTTTTAGAGAGAAGTGGTTTTGTTGCTAGTAAGTTATGAAGGAGATATCAACCAAATGGAATAGGGAATGTAATGTATGAAAGAATGATGTTCTGGTCATTTAGAGAGAAATAAATAAATAAATAAACAAATCAAAATAAAAATTAACTTCTCACATGCACTACCCAACTAAGTGGAATAAAGTAGATAGGAAAGCAACCACAAGAAAAAGTGTTTTTATCTACTTCAAAAGTAATTGTATGCATCTAAATCTGATCTCCCCAGTAATTCTATTTAACCTTCTAATTTAACCTATAATCATATTCTCTATCCAATCAATTAATATCCTAATTTATATATAAAATTATCTACATTCCATGAACCTTACTCCACCTTTACAACCAAATAATCATCTTCATTAGTCTATTAACAAAGCCTACTTACTTACTAATCTATCTATTATCCAACATGCCAATTTAAAATTTCCTTTTATTCACTTATCACCCTACTAACCTAGACTTTCCTACACAACTAATCCATAATGGAGATTCTATAATTAGAGGATTCTAGATCTCCTCTAAATTAGCATTCCCCATCTAGAAGCCTCTATTTTAGAGGCTTCTAAGGAATTTTTAATTATTTTGAAATTCCTCAACCATTGATCCCAATGGCCAAATATTTAATATGAGCCACTAATTTTCCCTCCCTTAGCTTATATAAACAAAGCCACTCCTCCATGGAAACTAAATAAAACCAAATTGAATCCACATACCAAATCTATGATCAAATAATCCATGAATCCATAATCATTGTTTAAGCAATAATAATGTAAAAAATTTGAGTCCATGGAAATCTAAAATCAATAATCCATTTAAATATCTTGAAGGGAGGATAGCTAAATCAAGGAATTGGTAAAAATGTCTTCATCTATTCTGATTTACTTCCATAATCTCTCCTTTAGGTAGTTTCTTTTTTTGGGTTTAAGTTGCATAGCTTAATCCATTTGCTCAAAATTCCTACTCCAATAATATCACTAAATTAAAGGTTTTAAAAACAAGGATTCTCTATTTACGTTTTTATTTTAGGAGTCAATATAAGAATAATTAGTTACTCATTTGAGAGGAATTGAAGCAACAAAAGAAGGAAATTTTAGCAAGCTATGTAGAAGAAAGCAAGTAAGGAGGATGTTTTGATTAGTAAGAAAAACTAGATAGAAGAAATGAGAGCTTTACCAAGTAAGTTATTCACTCCAAAGTACCCTTTTTCATTTAAGTAAAAATCATGTTAGGTAGGCTAAAAATGAACTAGTTTAAGATAGAGATAGGACAAGATAATGAATGTAGCACTTCTTTTAAAGTTTTCTTTTTTATAACTTTTATTTTAATTCAACACTATACTTATATGATTAATCCTCTAGGTATGAATATTTAAATGTTCAGATTGGGAAATGGTTGAAATTATATATTATAATCATGTATCTACTATAGCTTTTACTTATCTAGTTATATGATACTCCTTGATATACCAAGAATGGTGTGTTGATTCTTGTGCTTGACTAAATAATTAATAGAAACATTATAAATATTTTAAGTTTGATTGGTCTTCTTAGAATATTATCTTTGTATGAGTTTATGTCTCTATGGATTAAGTTATTATTTTTTCATACTAAGCAAGTACTAGAAATGAGTAAAAGTAATGCCTACCTCATCTAATATAGGTGTGGAACATTTACAACTGTACATAGCATTTTAAAAACTCTATTAACCATGTATAATTTCTTTTTATTACTTTATATTTAAAAAACGTATTTTATATCATATATAATGCTCATATCGAGTCTTTTCCTCTCTCTATTCTCATATTCTTGTGTTTTTTATTCTCTATGATTATTATTCAAATATTTTTTTGAATAAGTTGTACATGCTACCTTTGTAACTATTAATAGAAAGATTTTTATAACACATGGATGGTAGAATGGCACAATGGTACTACCAACTGATTGGGCTTGAGGTTGAATGGCACAATGGTATAGCCATTTGGTTTGGTTTGAAGCCACATGATGGCTATAAATTTATTTCAAGTATCATATTACATTAAAAATTTCCTTTTAACAACTAGTTGGAATATGTTACTTTTTAAATCTATTTTTACTTACACTACAATCACTAAAAAGGCATCATATTCCTTTTGTTCTTTAGTATCAATCAATTTAATGTTCTAATTGATTCTTTTTCATTTGGTTGATAAACTATAGTTGACTTAATGATTGAAAAACTCCACATTATTCATTTTTATTTATATTAGATTTGTCAATACTTGAGAATGGTGTAATTTTTTGTCCTAGTATGGAAATTTTTGTCACCATTTAAGTGTATAGGTTAGTTAGTTAAAAAAAAGAAAAAAAAAATTATCATGTGAAATTGTAGCTTTAGTATTTTATTATTAAGCCAAATTTTAAAAAAGACTCATCACATTGAGATATATTTGGGATAATTGTATAAGTATTCTAACATCTACTTGTAGTGTTGGTTTTATTAGGACATTTCTCTATGAAGTTTGGATTTATGTAAAGAGCATGACTGTAGTAAACATATTCTTTAAGCTAATAAATTATTTTTTCATCATTTAGATCTTTTAGAATCCAAACTTGACTCTGATAGTATTTAGATTAAGACATCCTAGTTTGATTAAATTGGTAAATAGAGTGATTAGGGGTGTCATGAAAAGTTTTGAGTTAGAAAATAACTTTTAGAGTTATCTCGTGTTTAATTTATTTGTTCCTATTATTTGTGAAGTGAAACTTTGATTCTATAACAATATAGATGGTATTGTGTTTCTATAAGTGTATTATTTGTATGTATAAAAGTGAATGAATGAATGTCATTTACAATTTATATTATGTTTTCCTTTTATAGATGGAAATAAATATTGGTTTAAACTTTCAAGTAAGATAAATGTTATATTTTCCTAAATGTTGTATAGTGGTATGATTATTATTTAAATAATTTGATGGATATTATGGTAGTTTCACCTACTCATATTTAGGCTGAAACTTATATTAATGTGGTTTAATTCAGTGTATAACAAGATTTTTGATCATTTAAATAAATAAAAGTACAACTTTATTTATGATTTTTGTAAAGAGAAAAGATAAATATTATTTATCTTTTGAAACATCTTGTAAATAACTATTTGAGATAGAAAATTTCTTTCTTGAGTAAGGTTGGAAATAAATTATAATATAATTTATTTTATTTGTATTAAGTTAAAAAATATAACACTTTATTATGTTTTGACTATTACCTTGAAGTTAGATGCAGACCATAAACTTTACTTAATATTTATCTACAAGTAGTGTTTCAAATCTATTGTATCTATTTGATGAGAAACTTGGGTCCTCATAGTGGATAGGTAAGTAAGCTGATTATGATATTTGTATGGGCCAATGAATTTCATTAAGTTATTACGATAAAAAGATATATTTATACTCATATATTGTGAGATATTAATATATTAATAGATGTTATTCTTTTTTGTTTTGTTTTAAATATGGCTCGATATGTTTATTTATGAAATAATGAAAATAAAATTCTTACTATTAATCTTCAGATTGATACGAGTCCTTGGAATTGCCTTGACAATGAATAGATAATAGTTATATTTAATTAATAAAAGTGTTAATGATTTGTGAGTCTTACAGTTAAAATAATAATAGCTTAAATTATTTATCTTGAGGACAATCATAAGATGCTTAGACTAGTGTGGTTTTAGTGGACTATTTATCGACAAGATATTATAGATATATGATATGGGGTTCTATTTCATATTTCACCTTTGATTTTTGAATGATATAAAAATATATCATATTGTCAAATAATTTATGTTTCCATAGTCCATAAAATAACAAATAATCTTTTTTGGAAGAAATTGTGTTTAGTTTTCAATATCAATGCATTTTAGATCCACTACTGTGATCTTTCATTAGGAAAGAAACATATGTAGATCACATATGTTTATTTCCTAATGAAGGATCACAATAATGGATTCAAAAATAATTGATCCTCAAAACCAAAAATAGTTTCTTCAAAAAAAATTATTTGTCATATCATATGACTTTGATGAGTAGTGTAAACTAGTTGACACAAAAAAATAATAATTAAATAAAATAAGGTAGATAATATTTCAACATTCATCTATGTTTTATAATTTTATCTCAATTTATTGTAGTTATATTAGTGAAATATTTCATATATGGGTAGTAACTACACTTTCTTAACCCACTCAAATCATCCCAAGGAACAACCTTAACTAAATGCTTGAATTCATAATTTACTACAAACAAGATTTAGAATTTTTTATTTTACCAAATGAGGAATCAAATCAAATACTAGTTTTATCCCATATTTACCAAGTTTCATATGGCATGCCTTATTCTATAATATAATTGATGAGAATTGTATCCTGTTTTGTCTTTCCTAATCCTACAAAGTTGCTCTATAAATAATGTCAAATAAATTGTCTAGTTTCATAATTATTGAAACCAGTGGTTGTAACATATTCATTTGATTTTAATATAATAAAAGGATATTAATATATAATTCATCTCATCATTTAAAATTTTTAGTATTTTCTTCTTTAACTTTGTTATCACTATTTTCTAGGAAAGACAAATTTTGTCATCAAGTGATGTTTGGTTTGGTAAACTTTTTATTTGTTATGATCACCCTAAAACTTATACAATACTTATATTATGATGTTTTTAGTACACATAATTGGTATATTTATTTATAAAAAAATATTTATTTATCTAGGTATTTATTCTAGTGTTGCCTTTAAGTCCTTTAAGTCTTATTGAGCCCTTTAATTGTAAGATTATTTTTCCCTAGATAATTACAGTGTTGCCTTAGTTTTTTTTAATTGTTATGTTTATTATTTTATTGTTGTTTTTGAGTGTTACTAGTGTTAGGCTTAATTCTTACCCTGATTACGAATTTGTATTTATATGAGTTATTTTATGCTTAGTTGTAGAGTTCATGGTGGTTTTATAAAAAAAACTAGAACAAGTCTTGTCTTAAGTGTTAGTGTGTGCCTCTTATAGCTTGGAATGTCACATTATGTCATTTTTATCTTGTTATCTTTATTATTTTAACTAAAGTCTTATTTTATCCCTAATGTTACCTTCTCTATGTTGTGGGGTCTAAAATATGTTAATATTCGAGTTATAGATAACCAACCTAGATAATACTTGGGCTTAAACTCTTTATGTTTATTATTTTAAAGGTATATTGAAGTTTATCCATATGGGTCATGAATAACTCTTGATTTTTGTATTCTCTATTATCTTACTTCTTTTATATGCATAGAGGTAGTGTGTTCTTTGGATGATTGGGAAAAAATGTATGTTTTTATGTGTCCAAGATGTCAATGTTGGGTGTTACAATATGTGGGAATATTCCATGCATATTCACTCTTATTCTAGTTTCAAATATAAATTTCACACAATTTTAAATTTTCAAACAAAATTTACAATGAACATTCACATACACTTTCAAATTATATGATTACAATGGGGGGGCATGATACAATTTTATGCCACATTATTCATTCTATTTTTATAGTTGTAGACATGGTAGGAGAATCTATATACTCAATTATATTTTGATCATGCATTAAAAAGTAAATTTTTAATTGACTATAAAAGCCATCTATAGTTGTTTATTTAGTTTAGGTGTATAGTGCATGACTTGGAGTTCATTTTTCACTCAAAAATTATGTGTGTGAATCCATTTTAATTTCAATCCATTTCATGTATTGGGGTTAAAAATACTATAAATTGTAAATTAAGGTTTGAGTGTCCCTCAATGGGTGTTATTTATATTATAAAAATGTAAATTCATGTTGGGGTTTGATCACCCATAATTTTCTCCAATGGTTTAACTAAGGAACCATCTTATCCAAGTTATTCGTAGAAGATGATAATTATCTAATGCTTAAAGAAAACATCATCACCAATAAAAGTCACAAATATCAACATTGATTTTACACATACATGTGTATTCATTCCATAATCTCATTTTAATTTTCAAATTGTAAAAACTGAAGAAATTTTCAATATTAGAAGAGTTTATTTAAAATTACAAATTATCAAATTTCAAAAAAACTTAAAAATTTAAATTTTCAAAGGGAAAAAATAACTAATTCATGTGTTTTTAAAGTTTTACCAAAGTATACAATGCAATACATGATTAAAGTATTCAAATCAAATACAAAGTGTGTATTACATGATAAGGTACAATGCTTTCTTATTAAGGGTAATGTTGGGTTTGTTAAACTACGGACCCAACCCTATACAAGAAACATCCAAACTAGGCCAACCATACCCATATAAACAATAAGGTCTACTAATGAACGTAAAAATACAAGATTAACCAAAACATAACACAAAGACCACCAATAAATAACTAATAATTATAGTCACCCAAGGTCTCCTCCTAACAATAAATGATCATTTTTAGGTCCATATCCATCTATTTGTATGTCTGAGGAATTAAGCCTATTTCATTATCACATTCACTATATTTTTACACTTTTCTAGTCAAATAAGCAATTTATTTTTGAATACTACCCAAAATAGTTCTTAATATCTCTAAACTAGTAATATTATCCTTCAATGATGTATTGATGACCTCCACCATCATACTCACCCTCTCCTTCATCTTGGCATTCTCATGTTTTAGGGTAGAGATTCTATCCCTCAAAATCTTCATATGATTATCTTTCTCCTTCTATGTTTTGATACCATTCAATTAGGATACCATATCATTCAAGGCTTTTGTTTACTCATTTTGAATAGTGATTTCCTATATAAACCATCTAAGGATTGCCTCAAGAATCCCTAATTCATATTCAATACTATCAATTTTACTCTAACCTATAATAAATTGGAAACTTTTTCAAATTATAAATTTATAATCCTCTTTCCAACTATAATGATTTTATTTTTGGAATTGAGGTCATATTCCTCTACCATATTTTATTTGTTTCATCTTTTCCCTATACTTTTCCATTTTTTGAGTTCAACATAAGTAGACCCTTAATGGCCTCTTCCTCCTTATCCTCTTGCATAATTAGAGGGTTATCCTTAGAATAACCTCCTTAAACTTCCTTTAATTTTAAATCCTTTAACTTGGATACACTACTCAAAATTTTATTATAGCTATGTATATGGGAAATTTTCTTATCCTCTTTACTTAAAAATTTTCCTTCATTAGGATTAATCTTGGAGCAATTACCATTATCAAATTTAGCCTCAGGAATTCATTTCTTAATTTTTTGATTTCATAGGATTGGGAATTAAATATAAAATATTATCATTCCTTAGAATTATTTCCATATCATAAAAATGATAGCATGGTGTAGGGGCTCACTTTTCTTACCATGTTTTACATTAGAAATTAAGCTCTCAAGTGAAAGAATAATGTTATATGGAAAACTCAAAGGGATTTTATGTTTGAAATCATTTAAAAATATTAAATTAAACTACTGAGCAACATTATTTCTATCTCTAAGAGTGATATAAAATATAGCTGGGGAAATCTCTCCTAGTCAAAACCATTATGAAATGGGTATAAAACTCCCCCTTTGTTATATAAAATTGTATTTTTAATCCTTTAAATTTCTTCACATCTTAAAAATGTTTGTAACCTCTATTCTAATTTTGGTCATCAGATCAATCAACTCCTTCATTATCTCCATAGAGACTCCATTAAAAACCACTTCTCTATTATTACATTTGTTTACAAACTCCTATGATATATGTTTGTCATATCCTTATATTATTTGCATGAAATATTCCATGCCCCTATCTTATAAAATATCCCACACTTCACCATTTTTTTAAATATGATGATCCATAATTAGCTCAATCCTCCTCAGTTTACCTCTTACCATTGTAAGATAATTAAGATATACTGCATTTAACTATAAATGATTGCTTCCTTAACCTAATGCCTTTTCATATACATTAATTAAGTGATACAATTTAACCTACATAATTTATTCACATAAGTATAATATATTATTCCATTTAAAAATAATGAATCACACCCTTTTACATCCTCCTTTCATGATTACATTATAAATGAAATCCAACATTATAAAAAGTAAATATAATTGATTATAAAATGCCCCAATCTATTCATTACTTGAAGATGCTTCTATGTTAATTATTTGAAATATTAAAGTAGATAAATATTCCTTAAATGTCCAACTCCTCATGGATTTAATAACCACCCTTTAATTGCAAACTAATTAATTATATGGTTCCCCTCTCTATACACATGCTGAATGACAACTTCCTAGAATGACTCAATTAACATGTAGTCTTATTCAATGATATATTTTATTATAAAACTAGCCACATTATTCTTAGATAAATAATTTATTATTTCAAGTGAACCACCTTCACTAAAAATCTTATTTATCATTAGATATTTATCACTTTAAGTCCCTATAAGGCTACTAAGGCTTCTTCTTAATGGTTAGTCTAAATTCCCATACCACCTACATATGAAACTATACATTTTCCTTTATCATCCCTTAAAATTAAAAATCCACCACACTCTCTTGGGTTTCCTTTGGAATCTCCTTTGAAATTAAGTTTTATCCATCCTAGAGAAAAAACCATCCATTTGACAAGATTGTTGGCTTCAACTCTAAGATACTTTATATTCCCACTTTAAACTTTAATCAACTAATTTTGAGCAGTGATTGTTTCCTATTAATTCAATAATTTGGGTTTAATTAAGGGCACAAACCTTAAGTGTTCTATAATCTTGACTTGAATCTTATTATCTACTACTTTACTTGTTAGTTTTTTATGTCTAAAAATCATGTTGTTCCTCTCCTTCTATATAACCCAATAGATATGAGGAAGAAAAAATGCCATAATTTTTTTTAGAATATAATTATGGAAGGGAGGAGTCCAATACAACCATAGTTCCAACATTGATTGTAGATGGACCCAATTTATTAAAAAAATTCTAGAAAGAAGCTCTAATTTTCAAAGGTGAAGGGATAATCAATTAGCAAATGAGCAACTGACTCACTATCAATATTGTTAAGAGAGAATCTATTTATAAAAACCATACCTCCCTAAGATTATCGATTGTTATAATCTTATTTTTCATATAAATACCTAAAAATAAATTCAATTTAGGGTTAATATTCTTATCCCAGATCTTTATCGATAGGACTTATTCTATGGGGACTTGAGAGATAAACTTGTACCCTAAATTGACACTATAATATCTTCTTAAAGAATATTTCCATATTAACTCATATTCTTTTAATAAATATGGAATATGATATGAATTTACCAAACCCATTATATCCTTTAGAATGTCCTTGACCTCTTTATGGATCTTTTTACTATTTAATGTTTTCCATCATCTAAAACCCTCATTGATTTCAAAATATTCATGGACTTTTCTCCCATAAACATGTTAGATCTCAAATCCAATTTGAGCCCAAGGTTTCATAGAGATTAGTGGTCTATATAATAACCATATATCTTCCCAAAATTTGACTTATTATCAATTACATATTTTCCATTTGCTTTATTTAATGAGAGTCTCCTTGTTAGAAGTCATGAAATTCCATAAACAAGATCCTCTAATCGATTACTCATATTCCAAGAAGCTAAACACCTCCATAGACTCCCAATACTTATCATGAATTATTATTTACCAATAAGTCATACTAGTGATGAATCTCTAAGCCAATTTAGCACTTAGATCCAAATTCATCTAATTTAATCTAATTAAAATCAAACCTCAAAAACTCTTTGGAGAACATACTTTTTCCCAAGCAACAATCAAAAACTTATTATTTTCCTCTATTCCTACTCAAATAAATCTCTTCTAAATTTTATCAAGATTTTCTTGAATTATTATTGACATTTTAAATAAGGACATAAATTAAATTGGGAGACTTTGTATAGTGTTTTTAATAAAGACCAGTTTACTATCTAGATAAAGAAATTTACCTTTCCATCCTACAAGTTTTTTCTAAAATCTCTGCAAGAGATGATTCTAATCCAATGGGGTCAATTTTATACTATAAAGAGGAATGCTTAGGTATGAGGAGGGTAATTATTTAATTTGAAACCACAAAATAGTAGCTATTATATTTTACCTCACCAAAAGAGTGTTGAAAAAAATAACTTTTCTCAAAACTAATTTTTTGATGAGAATCTACTTCATAATTTGAAATGATCCTTTTCAATACTCTAGCCTCTCTAATAAAAACCTCCACCAGAGTAATGGTATCATATACAAACTATTAGTGAAGATTTGGTTCAACATTGTGCATAGGTCTGAAGCCCTTTATCTCACCTTCCATAATAGCTTCTAATAAGGATCTACTTAGGGATTTTGCCATTATGATGAAGAGGAATGAAGATATAGGATCTCCATTCCTAATTCCCATTTTTCTTCTAAAATGTAATTTTAGGACTTCATTCATGAGAACAAAGATCATAAATGTGGATATGGAGGCTTTGATTAATTTTCTAAACCTATCTTTAAAACCAAACTACAAATGAACCTTGTATAGAAAGAAGTAATCAAGTCTATCATAAGATTTGTTCATATCTAGTTTTAACACCATACCAACTTGATTTCATTTTTACATAGAATGAGTGGTTTCATGAAATAATATAATGCCATCTTGAATTTTATTACTAGGAACAAAACCTCTTTACTGGTAACCAATAATTTTATTGAATAAAGGTTGCATTCTTAAAGATATAACCTTTATCAATATCTTATAAATTGCATTGCAAATGCTAATGGGATGGAAATCAACAAAGTTAGAATATCCTTATATTTTAGGAATTAACACAATCAAATTATTTTTTATCTCTTTCAAAATCTTCTCAGAAGAGATAAAATCATTTATTATGTCATCCACATCTTTTTATATGATATCATAAAAAAATTGAAAGAATGCAATGCGATATTCATCTAGTCTTGGAGCCTTATCCTTATTCAATATAAAAACCACTAATGTATATTATTATTTTACTCAAGTAATTTTATTTTTCAAATAAATGGGGGATGTAATAACCTAAATCTAAAATAATAGTTGATCCCTATTTTACCCATGTTTATATTTAATTACATTGTGCACTTAATTAATACCTATTTTGCTACCTCACCCTATACTAAGTATAACATAGGATATATTTTATATTAAAACTATCATATATTACATATGGAAATGTTTTTATTTATAAAATAACCTTTATAAATCTATATGCCTTAGTATATATCCAGAATCCAACATATTTCTTGGGGGATAGGATTGCCAAATAGGGACAATAGTGGTGAACAATGTTGTCCCTATCTAGTTTCCTTATATGTTTCATTTCAAGCAATGAATTCAATGAGACAACTCAAAAGTGTAAGTTTATCCTTCAATTTGTCATGACCCCACCTACATATTTCAATTTCTTGCTATCCTACTTAGTTTTATCATGATTTGATACTATAAAACACTATTTGGAACTGTTATTTTAATGTTTTTAGATGATGGAAAAAATGTTATAGTTAGATTCATTTTTGTACATGAGATATTGATCATATTATTTGATTTTATATGTAATTTATTTAATTTTGTTTATATAAAATTATACATTTCAATTACTATTAATTCCATTTGTGGGTGCATGAATAGGTGAAATGAGTTAGGATAGAGATGGATTCCAATGGTTGAGGGATATAGAATAAAGGTAGACAACATAGGTAAATATGTAAAAAATTAATGAGCCATAATTTACAATAATCTATCTTTATGAATTTTATATTTATAATATTTTTAATTTGTCTGCCATGTTGTTTGGATTGTCTCACTTATCGATTGTTTTATTGTGGGATTTTTTTATAATAATTATGTGCATAAATTTTGATTGTTGTTTGATCTTGATTTTATGTTTATTTTGAATTAAGGAAATGTTTTATTCTTGTTTCATGACCTTTAGTGTCTTAGTTTAATCTAATTTATTATTTTTATTTTTATTAATAATTATATTTTTTGTTGTTTTGTTTGCCTTAGCCCATCCTTTAGACCCCCTTTCCCATTATTTTCTCTCTCCTTTTCAACTATGAGCGTAAATGACCCTAGATAATATAATAATAATTTATTATTGGGCAAATTAAAAATTTCCATTAATGATTTTTGGCAAATAATGAAAGTGGCCATTTCCACCTTGGTCATCAGACTTGGATTATATTTTTTTTGGGAAATTTTTTGTTTACATGCGCTATGAATTTTACCTAAGGGGAAACCTAATCTTCAAACATCATTTCATTTTGATATGAGGCAAGTTTTATTCTTTTTCATTTATTATTTTGGTGCTTGGAGGAGTTGAGCTCACCCCAGAGCCACCCATTTTTCCATAGGCCATAGGGTTTGAACGGAGGGGAAGAAGAGAGAGGGGGGAGTCATGGGAAGAAGAAAGAAAGGAGAAGGAGAAAAAATAAGGAGGGAGGTGTAGGACTAGTGGAGAGAAATAAAAACACTAGGGAGGATTGGGTGTCAGCTGAGAGAGTTGGTGGATGGCTCAATATACCTGATTTAAAGAGAGAATATCTTGGTTGGTTGAGGATATTAAGAGGAATTAGAAAGGTAGAAAATAACAAATAATTTTTTTAGTTCTCCTCCTTTTGCTTTCAAGACAAAAAAGTAAGTTTTTATATTTTTCATTTCTTATAGAATTTGTTTATTTCCTACATGTCAGAGGGCAAGTAATAATAATAATAAAATTACTTGCTGGTTTATGAGGAAGTTAAATGACTTCTTGACAAACCTACAAGGGTTTATTAGAAAATATTTTATATAAATATCTATTAGATTTTGCCATGGATGCTGACAAAAATTTTAATTTGGTTTTGGGATTTTTGAAAATCTATTAGTTTCAACCCAATCCTATTATGAAATTATGGTTGAGTGTTTAGAAATTATTTCTAGTTTTATTTATTTTATTTGGCTAAAATAAGGAAACATGGGTTGACCTAGGGCCAAACATGGAAATTTTCATTTAGCTATTATAAAATGGTGCCCTGGATCGTTCATGTATAGAAGATTTAATATTTTTATTTATCCATTATTTTTATGTTAATAGATGCCCAAATTTTGGGTCTAAAAGTCAAAATTTTAAGCTGTTATGCTAGCATTTTTTTGCACAACTTGTGGTTTTTTGGGTAAACAATTGTATATTGATGTCGGGGTTTTAGAAACCATTCTTGTCTATAAAAATGGGTCTTCATTTTACCATTTTTTTGAATTTATGCTATTGTTTGAATTTTATCAAATTTTAAGTTTTTATGTTGGCAAAATTTTGCAAAATAATTATGTGTTTTAATTTAATAAATTGAATTGATATTTGGGGTTTTTGGAAATCCTTCTTGGCTAAAATTATTCTCATTCAAATTTGAGATCAAATATTTTTTTAGCATTCCTGAAGAAGTGAAACTATTTTTTAAATTCACGTAAATTCCATATTTACCTATTATATAAGATTTGAACTAGCTTGATGAATAAACCTAGAAAAATCATCACGAAGGCAAAAAGTTTCAAGTGGATGAAAAAAAAGTAGTTTAGTCAAATGGTAATAACTATGTGAAATGTTCAATATTGTCTTATTCCTCATGCATTATTTAGATGTATCATTTTGAAGAAAAGGTTATGGTTATTTTATTATTCTTATTCACCTAGAATGAATAATGAAGGTGTATGATGTCAATTGAATTAATAATTCAACTTCTAGAACCTTTGGATGAAAATAAAGTTGCTAAGGTTGTCATAAGTGACTATGTTGAAGTTTCAATGTGAGATTATTTATTATTGTACTACTAAAAATTAATTGGTTCATTTCCCTTTATGTCTATCCTACATTCTCAATGTCCTCCACATCCTAATGTATGGTTGGGAGTGGTAAGGGATACCAATTGAGGGGATCATAGGATGGGTTGAGTTGGGATAGATTGTGAAAGGAAGATAAAAGTTACAATTAGGTAGTTATTGTTATTTTGATGTATTTTTTATGCAATATATTTTGTAAATAATTTATCCAGTAATGTTAGTTGGAGTTAAAACTACTTCTATAAATTGTAGTTTATGCGATACTTTTGCTTTATATTTGTATGGATTCAACATGCTTGCACATTTCATTTACCACAATATCACTTTTCTATGAAGGATTAGTAAGTGAATTAGTGGAAATACATTGAATTTTTAGTTTTATTCTTAGGTAATCTTACATATTTTATTTACTTAATAACATTTAATTGAAAGTTTTATTTTAGTTATTAAATTAATTTAATTTTTTTTAATTCCAATTGTAGGTTACTAATTTAGTTTCAATATTTTTATGTACTCTCATTTGTTCAATATTCTATTTGATTTTAGATTGGAATTTATATTCCAAATATAAAATTACATTCATTTCATTGGATTTTGTTATAAAATCAGTGTTTATTAACTTGAAAATAAGTATTGAACATATTTGTTTTGTTAAGGTGTTCACATTATTAAGTTTTTAAATAATGTAAATATTATTAGTTAAAAATATATTATGTAAATAAATTTGTGTGGTATATTATTGTTATGAATACTAATAGTATTATACAATGTATTTTTATATAGTTAGTTGGTTATTCATGTGAGAGTTTATAGGAATCTCAAGACCCCCATATATAGTGTTTTTACTTCTTATATAAGTGCCCTATAATGCTTCAAATGAATATATAGTGTGATAATTTTATTATTATTCTTTTTTTATTCTTTGTTGGTGTTTTCTTTATTGTATAACTCTAATTTTTATCAATATCTAGTATCACAGCAACATTAGGTTTGTCTTACTTATGTATTCTTAAGGTATGTTCAAGATGAGAGTCTTTTAAAGAGTTATTTCATAACACACAAGGTTTTCCTTGAGAGTGATATCTATATATGTCTGATTAATGTTATGAGATAATTAAAATAGGTAGGTCCTTGAGGATTATATATTCCAAATAGTGCATAGCCTTATCGCTTATCCATTACTTGATGGCATCAATGGTGATCAAATAAATTATTATTATCAACTCCCATCTTACAGACCAACTATGTATGTATAATTCACCATAACATATTAGTTTTACAAAGGTCTATGAATTACATTAAATTAAATGTGTGGATATTTTAAATGGTATCAACATTTTATTTGATCATTATTTTTTATTGTTACTATGTTTTATTATCATCCATCAACAAATTTCAAATGTACTTCTAAACCATTCACTCTATCATTAATGTTAGCATTGGATTGTGTTTATTCATATGTGAAAGCATTTAACTAGTCACCAAGGTGCTTTTCACCTTTAAATGGATTCTCACCCATATGAATTACATTAATATTTTTTGTAATTTGTCTTAATTAGATGGTATAAAAACATCCATGTTATATCTATACCTTGCATGTTATGGTGATATATTTCAAGCTTTTTATGATCTTAAACACATCATGACAATCGCATATGTATGTAGTTCTGAATTGGTTAGGCTTGTGGATATGCATTTTGGATCCAAATTATAAGAAAAACTCATCATTTTTTGAACATTTATCTCACTTGGAAATATATAAATCCTAGAATTACTCCTTTTTTGGTGCTTTGAGAAACCATGGTGAACTATGCATATAACATTGTGATCTTCTCACCTTTCCATACACATCTATTAATTTCATAGTCTAAAAATTTTCTACCACATTTGAATCAAGTGTAAACTTTTGTATTAGAAGTTGCACATTTCACTCATATCCCTTAGTGGAATATTCAAAGGTTATATTTGGTTCTTTATTAATACTTGGTGGCTGGATTGATTCCTCTCCATTTTATCTTTAGGTTGGTTAATATTTTTATTTTATTTTTAGGTGGTTTTTTTTCCATATTTAATATATGATGTATTGAAGAGTTTTTTAGAGTTTATGATCTGATAAAATAGTATATTTTTATATTTTAAAAGTCTAAAAGAGTCTCATTTTTATTAAGTTTAAAAACTAAGATCTTGGTGTCACTTTTTATGTGTCTATTATCTTTATCAAAATTCAGGATAAAAAGTATTTCTTGTCAATAGGTTCTTATTTTATGTTAATAAATTTGTAATTAGCTCTAAATCATATATTTTAAACCTTTAGTGTTTTGTGGTTTTGGTTATTTTTAAACTTTAGTTAGTCATTATTTTTATAATTGATAGAAAGTAATTATATATTACTTTCTAGTCTATAGGTAGAAACATAGTGTTTTATGTATTTAGTCATTTTTGTGTCAAAAATTATTAAAATATCGAGTCTTTTAATGTCAAAGTGTAAATGTTAAAGTCCTTGTTGATATAGAGTCATTATCTAAAGTCATTTTGTCAAAATTCCTATTTTTTAAAGGATGCATTGTCAGTAGAAACTGATTTCCTATTTCAAGTCTAAGGTCATAATTGATAAAGTGAAAAAAAGGAGAAAAATAAAATGAAGGAAGAGCGAAATGAAAAAAACTACAAAATCTATAATTGGGGCCACTTTTGCTTTAGTCATGCATTTTATTTTTAGTTGTGTGATTGATTTTTATTTTACATGAACAAGAATAGATGATGTATACATGTTCACATTTGTAATAAGTAAACTAAAATTCCTTTGTAACTTCTTTGAATATGTGATAGTGAAGAGAGATAGTAACTATATTGCACATTGTGATGTGGTTTATGGTAAGCCACTTGTAAAACCATTTTTTTGGGGTTGTTGGTCATCCACTTGAAAACCATCCCATTTTGGCTATTAGTAATCCATATATAAAACCATAAGTAAGGTTTATGATTATCTTTGAAATCATTGAATCATGATTGTAGGTCTAGATATGAGATTGATGTTTTCCCCATGTTCCCATTAAGGAAGTGTAGACTAGGAATTATTAATGTTTACAAGGGGTGTATGTTAAGGTGTTCACATTATTAAGTGTTTAAATAATGTAAATATTGTTAATTAAAAAAGTATTACATAAATAGGTTTGTGTGATATAATATTGTTATGAATAGTAACAATATTATATGTTGTAGTTTTATATAGTTGGTTGGTTATTCATGTCAGAGTTTATAGGGATCTCTGGATCCCTATATATAGTGTTTACACTTATATAAGTGCCTTGTAATGCTTTAAATGAATATAGGGTGTGAGAATTTTATTATTATTCTATGTCTATTCTTTGTTAGTATTCTCTTTACTGTATAACTCTAATTTTTACCAATATGTTTATATGGCTAAGTTTTAAAGTTATATTAGTTTGCAATATTTTTTTTATACAAGATATTAACTCTTATATTGATAATATATTGCAAGTAAAATCTATATCTTGTTAATTTAATGAAACTAGTTATCACTTCATTTCCCATGGCAGTAAGTAAAATTATTTAGCTTACTTGTTGATTGTTAATAAGCACCTATAGTTGTATTTACTTTAAAACTATTATAGCATCAAGTTCTAACTTCCAATGATCATTATAATTCTTGTACAATACAATTTTCTATCATACTTGGCATGCATATTTATTTATTTTCAACTCAAAACATATTTATTACCTAAAGCAATGAAATAAGAAATAAAGTATCATTTTCAAGTTATGTTTTATGAGAACTTGAGTAAAGACAAATTGAAGTGATATAAAAATATCCACTTGTTAAAACAAGTTATAAATCATTTTCATCAAGGTAGAGTCTTATCTAATTTATTAGTTTGAATGAATCTAAGACATATTAGATACAAACAAAATTATTATTCTATTGTCATAATATGTCATCACTCTTTTAACAAACAAATAGAAAGGTTAAACCAAGCAGTCAAAGATATGTTGTGCATGTATGTTATGGATTAGAAAACCAAGTGGGAGGATTATCTCCACTTATTTGAGTTTTTATATAATAGATTTTATCATTTTAGAATCAAAATGGCTCCTTTTGAAGCTCTATATGGAAAGAAATGTAGAATTTCACTTAGCTGGGACAACCTAGAAAACTATACCATTGCTACTTTAGAATTATTCCTAGAATATGATGAACAAATGGCCTAGTTGGCTCCTCATTTTATTGGCCCACTTCACATCGTGGACAAAATTAGTCCTATTGTCTATTGTTTGGCTTTACTTTTAAGCTAGCTCCTTGATTTGTTGGCCCATTCAATATCTAGGACAAAATTAGCCCTATTGCCTATCAGATGGCTTTACCTCTTTCTCTATCAAGATTCCATGATGTGTTCCATATTTCATTGCTAAACAACTATATACTTATTCCATCTCATGTATTGGATTGGAAAAGCTTAAAGGTTTTAAAAGATGAAAATATGTAGATGAAACTACTAAAAATCTTGGTTAATTATAACATTAAGCTAGGAGATTGAGAAATTTAGTAGGTTTTGATATAGTGGGACCCATTAAGTACCTAAAATGCCTTTTAGGAGGATACATAGTTGTTTAGGCATCACTATGCCTAGTTATTTTGACTTATCACCAGGATGAATCCTCTTTATGGGAAGGATGATGTCATGACCCCACCTACATATTTCATTTTCTTTCTATCATACTTAGTTTCAACATGCTTTGATACTATAAATCACTCTTTAGAAGTATTATTTTAATATTTTTAGATGATGGATAAAAATGTTATAATTAGAGTTATTTTTGTACATGAGATATTGGTCCTATTATTTAATTTTATAAATAATATTATTTAGTTATAATAATATACAGTTATACATTTTAGGTACTATTGATGCCATTTGTGGGTGAGGGAATAGGTAAAATAGGATAGGCTAGAAAAGGATTTCAGTGGTCGGGGGATATAGAATAAAGGTATCCAAAACAAGTAAAAATGGAAAAAATTAATGAACCATAATTTTCAATAGTCCATCTTTATGAATTTTCTATTTATAGTCTTTTTGACTTGTTTTTCATGTTTTTTCACTTGTCTCACTCGTCAATTATTTTGTTGTACACTATGCTTAATACTTGTGTGTGTAAATTTTTATTGTTATTTGATCTTGATTTAATGTGTTCTTTTGAACCAAGGCAATGGTGTATTCTCGTTTTGTGTCTTTTAGTGTCTTGGTTGAATTTTATTTATTATTATTATTGTTGTTGTTGTTGTTGTTGTTGTTATTGTCATTATTATTATTATTGTTGTTGTTTTTGTTGTTGTTGTTGTTGCTGTTGTTATTGTTGTTGTTATTTTACTTTCCTTATCCCAACCTCTATACCCCCCTCTCTTGTCACTCTCTCTCTAATCCCCCTTCAATTCTAAGCATAATGCACCCTAGAAAATTTAACAATAATTCATTATTGGGAAAAATAAAAAAATTCATTAACGATTTTTTGACAAATTATAAAAGTGCTCATTTCCACCTTAGTCATGGGACTTGGGTTATAATTTTTATTTTGAAAAAAAAGTTTTACATGGATCATGGTTTTGACCCAAAGGGAAACCTAATCTTCAAAAATCATTTCATTTTTATATGAGGTAAATATGATTCTTTTTCATTTATTATTTTGGAACTTGCAGGAGCTGACCTCACCCTATAATCTACCTATTTTACCCTAGGCCATAGGGTTTGAAAGAAGGGGAAGGAGAGAGGTAAGGAGGTGTGGGGAAGAAGAAGGAAAGGATAAGGAGAGAGAATAATGAGGAAGGTGTAGGGTTGGTGAAGAGGACTCAAAACCTTGGGGAAAATTAGGTGGTGGCTAGGAGAGTTGGTTTATGGCTCAATTTATTTGATTTAGTGAAGGAATCTCCTACTTGGTTGAGGATATCAAGAGGGCTTGGCAAGGTATCAAATGATAAATCTTTTTTATTCTCCTCATTTTTCTTGTAAGACAAATAAGTAAGTATTTATATGTTTTATTTATTATATAATTTGTCTATTTCCTAAATGTTGGAGGGAAAATAATAATTAAAATAAATTACTTTCATGTTCATGAGGAAGTCAAATGACTTCATGACAAATTTGTAAGGGTTTATGAGAAAATATTTTGCATAAATATCTGTTAAATTTTGCCATGGCTACCAATAAAAATTTAATTTCAGTTTTGGGGGTCTTGAAAATTTGTTAGTTTCAGCCCAACCCTATTATAAAATTATGGATGAGTGTTTATAAATTATTTCTAGTTTTATTTATTTTATTTGGCTAAAATAAGGTGACATGGGTTGACCTATGACCAAACATGAACATTTGTGCTTACCTGATACAAAATGGCACCCTATCTAGTTTATGTACAAAATATATAATATTTTTATTTATCCATTATTTTTATTTTAATAGCTACCCATATTTTGGGTCTAAAAGTCAAACTTTTAAGCTACTATGGTAGAAATATTTTTACATAAATTATGGGTTTTTAGGAAAATATTTTTTATTGATGTTGGGGTTTTAGAAACCATTATTATCTATATAAATTTGTTTGATTTTAACCATTTTTGTGAATTTATACTTCTATTCTGATTTTGTCAAATTTCAAGTTGTTATGCTAGAAAAGTTTTACAAAAACATTGTGGGCTTTTGTTGAATAAATTTGATATTTGGGGTTTTTAGAAATCCTTCTTGGCTGAAATTATTATCATTCAAATTTAATATCAAATATTTTTTTAGCATGCCTGAAGAGGTGAAATTATTTCATAAATTCATGTAAATTCAATATTTTCTTGTTACATAATATTTGAACCAACTTGATGATAAAACCTAGAAAAATCATCATGAAGGCACAAAGTTGTAAGTAGATAAATATAAACCAATTTTATTAGATATTAATAACTATGTGAGATGTTTTACATGGTATTATTCCTCGTGCATTCTTTGTCCGTATCATTTTAAATCAATAGTTCTAGTTCTTTTATTACTCTAGTTAACCTAGAATGAATGATGAAGGTCTATGAGGTGACTTAAATTAATAAGACAACTTATAGAACCTTTGGATGAAAACAAGGTTTCTAATGTTGTTATGAGTGATTATCTTGAAGTTTCAATGTGAAAGTCTTTATTATTATACTGATGAAAATTAACTGGTTTATTTTCCTTTGTGTCTAGCCTACATTCCTAAGGTTATGAAATCTGGACTCCACCTCCCAGCTGATGGTTGGGAGTGGTAAGGGCTACCAATTAGGTGGCTCATGGGATGGGTCAAGATGGGATGTCTTGTGTAAGGAAGATAGAAGTTACAATCAGCTGGTTATTGTTATTTTTAAGCATTTTTAATGTAATATATTTTGTAAATAATTTTTCCAGTAATGGTAGTTGGAGTTAATAATATTGATGTAAGTGGTAGTTTATGTGATACTTTTACTTTATAGTTGCATGGATTCAACATGCTTACACGTTTTATTTACCACAATATCACTTTAATATAAAGGATTAATAAATGAATTAGTGGCAATACATTTAATTTTTAGTTGTATTTTGAAGTAATCTTACATATTTTATTTAGTTAATTACATTTAATTGAATATTTTGTTTCAGTTATTAAATTAATTTCAAAAAGTTTTGTTCCAACTTTAGGTTACTAATTTAGTTTCAATAGTTTTATGTACTCTAATTTTTTTAGTATTATATTTGATGTTAGATTGAAATTTTTGTTCCAGCTATAGCTTTACATTCATTTTATTAGATTATTTTATAAAATTAGTATTTATTCACTTGAAAATAAGTGCTAAACATGGTTGTTTATATGGTTGAGTTTCAAACTTAATTCAGATTGAAATTTTTATATTTTACAAGAGATTAACACTTAGATTGATCATATGTTGCAAGTATAATCTATATATTGTGAATTTAATGCAATTGGTTATCATTTTATTTCACATGGCTGCAATTAAAATGATTTAGCTTACTTGTTGATTATCAATAAACACCTACAAGGGCATATAATTTAAAATTATTATAGCATAAATTTATAAATTCCAATGATCATTAAAATTATTGTACAATAAAATTTTCCATCATACTTTGGCATGCATATTTCTTTATTTTCAACTTGAAACATATCTATTTCCTAAACAAATGAGATAAGAAAGACATTATTATTTTCAAGTTATGTTTTATGAGCACTTGAACAAAGCCAAATTTAAGTGATATCAAAATATTAACTTTTTAGAACAAGTTATAAATTATTTTTATCAAGGTAAACTCTTGTCTAAATTATTAGTTTTAATAAATCTAAGACATGTCAGTTACAAAAAACATTGTTCTTCTTTTGTCATAATGTGTCATTAGTATTTTAATGGTAAAAGTAATTATCTATTAGTTTTATAAATCCATCAATAACATTCATTTTATAAGCTTTAAATTATTATTATTAGATGTTACTCCAAACTTAACTCATACTTTATCAACACAATAAATGTACACTCATATTTGAGTATAAACATGCATAGTAAGATACAAATACAAGGAATTGTTTTCATTGCATACTTATTTTAGAAAGTTAATACATGCTTAAATTTATTTAAATAAAATGGATAGTATTTTATGACATGACCATGGTTTTTAAAGTGAAAAATCATGTTATCATTCCTAAAAAAGTGTATGTGTCATGAATTTATTTTGTTGAAGTGGCTTAAATTGATAATCTCATGATTATTACCAACTGACATGTAACCAATACTAGAGAAATATTAGTCTATAGAGATTAATTATGGGATGGTATAGTGGGATTATTATGCCATTATGGGTTAATATTATCCTATTTTCTCACAAACAATAATGTTTTGATGAAAAATATAAATTGAGTAGTTTAAGTTACTAAATTGAAGGAATGAGGTACGATGACCCCGTAACATAAGATCATGGTATAATGATCTAAAATCAAGGGTATTACTATTTTAATCCTTCACTTGTATAAATTATTTGAGTTTCATAGGCATAGCCCATATGCTAGAATATATTCAAAATGAAACCATTACTTAAAATTTTTAGATACTTATTTACATAACATCAATAACCTAAGTGTTTAACTTAGCTAACCCAATCTCAAAGAATAGAAAGTTAACTACCCTAGCCCATACCAAGTTTCAAAAATTAAAAACACTTAGGTAGGATAATGGCATCTAGGTGATACTATTGGGAAGGTGTTTGCTACCATGCAGTCCCATATATATCAATATATATTGCACATTGACACACCATAAATTGCAAGTGGATATTCCTAGTACAATAATCTTCCCCATAGAATCTTCTAAGGGTAATTTCCATATCTAAGGGTTTGATACATGTAAACATGAAATTAGGTCATAAAAAAGTAAAATTTAGATTATGACTTATTTATTTTTCACTGTAAACTCTGAAAGAAGAGACGCTCAAATTTTTTTGGAGTCATTTCATAATTTCATAGTTTAAACTTTATTATCATTGTTTAATATTCTATCACAATTAGTTACCTTCATTTTAATGTTTATAAGTACATTTATATCAACCTAAATTATTAAATTCCATTTATCCAAATTAAGGTTAATTTTAATATCAATTTAATTAAATATAAAACACTAAGATATATTTTATACACCCTTATCCCACATCCACATGTTTTCATGGGTTGGACCTTCCTAATTCATCATCAAACACTTAAAATAATTCCATATTTTGTGCCTTACCTATTAAAAATAATTTTTAGACTATCTCTAAATCATTATGTTGAGATTATTATCTTTTATAAGACTCCATTAGACTCAATTACTTCAATTATTTTGGAATTGTATGATTCTACCAAACTCATCCCTATGTCATGCAATGACCATTTTTGAATTTTGAATCATCTTCATGGGTTATAACCTATTCTTTAAATTTGAATGGCATCATAGAGTACCTAAATATTCCCATATAAACACATAGTATGTTTAAGCTAATTTACTATCTAACACTCATTAAAAGATACATCTATACATTTTTGTACATTCAAAGGAGTTTTCATATACTTCTAAATTTATCCATAAATTATAAGGAGCATTTCCTAAAAAATTATAAAACACTCAATCCAAGACAAATTTTCCATTTTCCATGCATCTAAAGCTATATTACAATTTTCATTCATTTAGGAGCACCATTACACACATACACCTAACATGAATAACTAAATTTGGTATAAATTCCTTTTTTAGATTATTAGATTTGTAGTTAGAAATAAATCACTTAGTAGGGAGTCATTGATGTCATTTCAACCCACCTTATTCCCATTTTGAAAGCACAATCCTAGTATCAAAGTGGAATTAATTTCAAAGAGAAGGAGATAGGTTTTATAGATATTCTTCATAGAGTGATCCCTAGTATTGCACACAGAGATAGATTACGAGTAGTTTTAATGGATTTTACTAAAACATAGAGGCACAATACATATTTAATAATCTATAATAGGGAATATGTTATCACTTAATGCAGGTGTCCATAGACTAGCATATTTATCTAGGTGTATCCAAACACCTAACACCTGATTTGAGTGACTGTCAATCTACTTTTATCTTTCATTTAATCTAAATTCCATCTCAAGATTTCACATGATATTAAACACACTAAGTACCTTAATCCATTATATAATTTATATTTATATAAAGTGTAATATTTTAAAATATATTATACATCTTACAATGAGAATCTTACATCATTGATATATTTTATATACTTTTAATACTATGAAAGTTTTGTACTTGTTTAGGTTAATATAAAAAAATAAGGAAAAAAACTAACCGTTATTATTTAAGTGTCTCATGAAAATTTTCCATAATACACATAAAATAATATAAATAGATCCACAACCTTTGACCCATAAACAATTGTAAATGTAATATGATTGATTAAACCATTGCAACATATAGTGTCCTTTATAACTTTTAGATTTTAGATATTTAATGTACAAATTTTATGTTATATGTATTATCCCCTTATGCAACATTGAATTTAATTTATTTATTATATAAATAATCTATGAATACTTGAATATTCAATGTGTCCATTCATGGATTATTTAACAATTTATGTGATCTTTTCCTTTGTTGGATCTTTTTTGAAGTTATAAGTTTCGTATCCCTCTTAGGCACCTTTACCTATTCTTGGATCACATTAAAATTTACTTGATCCTTAAAATTTTGAATCTTGTTTAGTAATGCATCATAATTATGGATTCTAAGTCTAATTAATCTATGATAAATTTAATAAGGCTTCCCTTATTATTATAAAAAATTAGCCATAAATAGATGTCTATTGGAAGATAAAATGATCAAATTATTGTCATGTAATATTTGTAACATAACATTTGGTTATTTTTAAAATTATTTATTTAAAATTTGTATCATGATATGTGGAAGGTCATGCTTCCATTAACTATATATTATTAAATTAACTTTGCATAGGTATTGTGTATTCATTAGTTATACATTTTGTGATATACAATGCTTCTTGTGATCTAGTCATACCATATTTTAAAAAGTGGTCTCATTGGATATTTTTTTGTGAATTGTGAGCTTATATTTCAAAAATATGCACATTTATATCCATGCTTTCCTTATAATTAATGTTGTGATCTATTTGGTAATATACCATAGAGCATTTATTTTTTATTTTCTTACTTTGTATAGCTTTATATTGAGATGCACTTATGCCATTTTTATCCTCATGGTTGATTTAAAGTGGTTCCTTCACATTATCTAAGTTAATTTTTACATAAAGGATACCTCATAATTTATCAATTCTTACCATGTAACCATTATTTCATTAAATTTAGTCATATTCTAGTCTAGATTAAATCCTAAAATGATCTTTATTAGATTTTATATTATAAAATATTAGAATTAAATATTTTTATTATTGGATTGTAATTAAGAGTTTTTTGGAATTAGATATCATATTTTGGAATTCCATTTTGAATTTTTTTGGAATTTAGTGGTAAATAATTAGAATATAGAGTTCATTTTATTGAATTAATTAAATGTTTTGTTGCAAAGCAAGGTAGTAATTAATATGAAATTTTAATGTAATGAATTAAAAATTAGGCATGTAAATTTCAACACATTTATCACATATTTTTATTTTATTACCTTGCCTATAAGTACAGGTAATATTTATCATAAATATCCATATAACATTTATAATAATTTTTTATTTACCTTACCTATAATTACAAGAAAAATATTAAAAAAACCCATGTAACATTTATCATGGTGAAATTATCAAAAATATATATGTAAAATTTAGTGTTTAAAATTTTCAAAAAGTATATATTTGTAAAAATTATGAAAAAAAAAGTGATGAAAAATATCACAAATATCTATGTAACATTTCATGTGGTGAAATTATCACACATATATTTATAACATTAGTGCATAAAATTTAAAAAAAATAAATCCATGTAAAAAAATAAAGATAAAAATTATCATACATATAACTGATTATAAATAGTTTACATATAATTGAGGGTATATTAATTTTATCATACCATAAATCTAATCTTGCATTAATTACCACAAATAGAGTAAATTTTGAATTATTATCACAAATAACACGAAAAAAAATATATTCCATAAATATATTAAGTTTAATTTTTTATCACAAATAATTTATTTACTTAACACTAATTTCAATTAAATTATAACTTTCCTTACATCTGTGACATATTTCAAATGTAGAAAAACTAACCATAAATCATGTAGAAATTATTTGTCTTTAGATAAATCATTATGATAAGTCTTTGTGATAATATAATTTCCATTAAATTACATATATTTTTCTCATAATATTCATTTATTATAATTACACGGAATTGATTTTATATACAACTATTACATTTATAAACTAACTCTAGTGGTTTTCAGAATATTACATGGGTTTAAGGACCTTTATAATAAACTTGTTGAACTAATTCACATTTTTATAAGGTATATATAAACTCAAGTTATTTATTTTTTAGGTTTTTTTCTTGTATCAATGAATTCATTAAATTGTTTTAGTTTTTGGAATTAGCTATTATCCATATTCCAATTTTAAAGATACATAAACACATGTTCAATAAATCCCTTAAGTATAATTGGAGGAAGTAGTATTTATTTTTGAGATAAATATCCCATGCAAATTCAAACTTATTTTCAATTAATTCATTAAAATACCCTTTAAGTTGAACATAATCTTTTTTGTTAAGTGAGATTTGTAAACTACAAACATTTTAAAAAATTGAGTCATTGAGATCAACTCCAATTAAGTATTAAAATTACATATAAATATGAAAGAATAATATCATTAAATTAATCATTTGAATATCAAATATAAAGACCTTTAAATATATTTTTTAACCAAAGTTAATTCTTATATAAGTTATTGTATCAAATAAAAAATAATAGGTTGCTACAATAACTTTTTTATAAAGATTTGGATAAAAGAAACAAATAGATAATTGGATATAATAAATAAAATATAAGTAGTTCCATATAAATATAAAATTTAACCAAATTCAATTATTTATATAGGTTACTTTAACAAATACAAAGAAATAGATTATTGAAATAACTCATTTATAAAGGATATTGTAACAAAAACAAATCAATAATTTCATATGATAAATACACTCTAAATAAAGAAATATAACTCAATAAATTTAATTTATTTATATAGATTAATTTAAGAAATGAAAATAAAATAAATAAAAATAAAAAATGATTTGTATATATGTTTACAAAGAGTGACACACGTTTGGGTATGGTCTCACAGGATCCAACCATGTACATAAGTGTGAATATTTTACTATCAAAATGTAGTATTTCATCAAATTTCCAACTCGAAAGAAATAAAAATACAAGAGAATCATATTTATTATAGTCTAAACATTTATTTTTGTCTTTTAACAATATGTTTTCTACTCCATGCACTTATTTCTATTTTTCATATCCAGTTGTATGTTTTTTTATGTACACTATCATAATATTTCCTTTCTTTGTTTTATAAAATTTGTCACCTATATTGTAATGCATTATTCCTGATATCAAGAAAAATTTTACATTAAAATTAATGAATGAAAAAATGAAGCACTAATGAGTGTATATAAGTAAATAATAACCTAATATCAAAATATATTTTTTCAATCTTCAACAAATTAGGACTTAATGTTTGATATAACTATCTACAATGTGAATCCTAAAAATCACATTTTTTTTCTTGGAAATTTAAATTCAATTATCCTTAAAACTCTTTTGTTTTAGTTTCAATTTATACACATGCTATTCAACTTGTGACCCATTTAGTATACTAAACCTATCTTAATCATACCAACATAACACAAGGGGACCTTGCACACTCACCCAAAGAACAAAGATTAAAAATAGGGTAGGTTGGGGGTATTTATGTTTAATGGCATGATTTAAACTATATTTAATGATAATATCCTCACTTTTTAGGTATTATAATCTATCCAATATTATTATACTTAATTAGATGGTTTATTTTATTCATTATACTAGTAGATAAATTATATTACCCATAACTACAATAAAAACACCAAATGATTATCATTTCATACACTACATAACTATAAACATAAGAAGAGTTTTTATCATAATAGAGATAACAATAGTGGGTAGTAGGAATAATAATATTATTCATCAACTCTCTTATATAGTAATTCTAGGTTATAAGCACTTATTATTATAGTTATCACACTTTATATCCTTTACTATTGTTATAATTATTATGGAACTCTAGGTATAATTTAACAACATTTATCTATGATATAAATCTATATAAACAACCTATTCTATACCATTAAAAGTGTAACTAGTCCGTACTCTTTTTCTATCAATATCTCTAAACTAAGTAGTCAATCCATTTTTATACAAGAGTTCACCTTTTATAGACTCTTAAGGGCCTTGCATGTCACTAGATACCACCAATTAGTATTTAATGTGTTTCTCATCCACCTAGTAGTTATTATTATGATATTCTCAAGGTCATATAGCTTTCCACTTATTGTTGCTTATGAACTACCTATTAGGCTCAACTGTCACTCATAGTTCCTACCATTTATCCCAAAAATCTCCTTTATGATCCATATTGATCCTACTATTCTGTCATTTTTCACACCCAGACATGATTATTGGTCAGCACATGTCTACCTTCTTGACAGACCATTATGGGTGTACATATGAATGGGGTAGGTTATTAGGGTGCATGTCCATTTCCAATCCCATGAGTTAGTAGAATTTCTCTCTATTTTCCTTAATCATGTATGTTTCAAGGATTGATTGTACTTAGCCAATTTTTTTGATCAATATTACCCCACACTAATATGGTTGTTTGTAATAAGATAACATAGGTATCTCTTGATTGATTTTTTTATTCAATCCAATTGTCTATAAATTTTTACCATAATTAAATGATTCATTTAGATTTATATTTTTCTATAATATCTAGTGGTGTGTGCCTCCTTTTGATATGTTATTTATTTTTTATGCCATTTAAAACTTACACACTCTTCCATGGCATTTTCCCAATAGGCTTGGTTTTTGTTATCCTTGAGACAACTTGGCCTCAGATTTACATTATCTTATTAATTATTAAGTATATGACCCCATATTATATTTATTTTTGAGTCTTCCCTTATGAATATTCCAATACTATGCATCAAATCCAACTATTTATAGTGGGGTGTATGCCTTTCAACTTGCCATATGTAGGTTCTAGTTGCACTCATGGTAAACTTCCTATTTGAATCATTGGTTATCTACCAAAAAAAAATTTATTCCCCATTAGATCCTATTATTTCATTAATACAATGTCTATTGTAAGATAGTCTATATATGAATAGTTTCATCATGCCTCTAAAATGTTAGACCTTTACCCAAGAAGTGTGGATTTCACCCTGTGACCTTCTATAACTTACATGCTTTCGTCACATGGATTTTACCTATGCACCACACACATTTAACATTGATATATCTAATTCTCCTTGGTACTATTCCCAAATATTTCTCCAAATTTATCTTATGAGGCCTCATTATAGCCTCTTCTAATTAGATGCTTTATAAACTTATACTCAACCCAAGGTAAGTCTAAGTATACACCACTAAAGATAATAGTGTAGAAACTAATTGTTTATTCTTATTGATTTTCCATCTAGTTTTCTCTTCTAAGTGATATACTAATCTAAGTGCTAAAATACATTATGTGTTCTCTTTTGGAGTGGGGTTTCTAACATTATGTGGCATAAAACTATGTTTACCATATTTGCTCCACTTTCTCTTCTTATCTAGATATACTACTTGTGCTTCCCTTCATCTACCCATCCATATTTTATGGAGGTAACTAAATCCTTGTAATGTCATCTTCCATACAATCATGTATTTTGAACACTTAATATGCAAAACTAGTCCATCCACTTAGATGTCCTTATTTTCTATACTCTTCCTAAACTACTGCCTATAGGTCCTTATTTTCATTCCTTCTCTTATGAGGGGAGACAAATATCACAACCTTATTTATTATCTAACACACCCCCAAAACACTATAGATATATTAATACAAATTTAGATGTTTAGGTAAAAACATTCTTAGGGTGTTATGTTCTTCAGTTGTATACCAAGGGATTCTTAACTTTATTTAACATCTTTGGGACCTCTTACCCATATTTTACATAAATTATCCCTTAGGTCTTTATCCTTATATTTCCTAAGCCTCTTTAGGTTCTCACTCTAATGTATTATTCTTTGACTCCAAAAATCTAGTAGCATTTAATATCTTTTTAGTAACCCTTCCTTTATCAAATCTTATTTAAACAACCCTCATCATGGTCAAACAACTCCTATTTATAGTTGGGGGAGTAGGTTATCAATTGATCCATTATATGAGGTATAAAATTGTCATTATAGTAGGTTTTATACCTATTTAAAAAAATTGTACTAGGGTAACATAGAAAATTCTTGCCTTAAGCCCTTAAATTATGATAAGTGCATTCATGAGTCATGCCCAAACCCTTTAATTTTACTAGTAATTATTTCAAATCAAAATTTATATTTGTCATATTTTTTAATCCTTTTTTATTATCTATGTTAGGTGTAATATCATCTAGTTGTGTAGCTAACAGTTTGCCACATTCTATCCTTGGGCTCTTTGTTTTAATCTAAGCATACCCTATATGCCAAATTATTCTATGTTTTATCTCACTTATACATGTATCTTATGTGTATCCCTCAAATAAAATTTTCATTGTGCCCTTGTCTTATTTTTTTCACTCTATATGCCATCTTTACTATTTATGGGCACCAACCCCACAAACTAAATCCTACACCTGTTCATCTAGAACAATGAATTTTGAACTTAGGTAACTTGTTTTCATGTCTACATAGTTATCCATATTTTTGGTTGGAAAAAAATACCTTTTTAACATTTACATTAAAAAAACCTATCACAAAGAACTTTTATGTCTACCATAAGGCCTTAAAATAAAACCCTCACTCAACTCACCTAGATAGGTTTAAGAGGTGTGCACATTTTATCACTCTAGTCTATAAAGTCAAAAATTACATAAAATGAATGGTTTTATCCTTATTACATGCCATCTCAAATGTTGCTAGGCTAAATATGGCATGCATGAATAAACCATTAAATTCCTTGGGAGAATTTCACATATGTATTATTAGAGTTCTTTTACACTCAAACTATAATGGGTGGGGGATTATTATAATGATAATTTTACTATAGTCATCATATTATGTCTCCATTAGATATTATTATTAGTTTTTACCCATTTATTATTTACTATATTATTCAATTTAGGGTGCATAATTTTTTAGGTGTGCTTTAACTCATGTTGACTTATTGGGTAGGCTCATGTATGTAAGTCTTAGGAATGAAACTAAGGTTTTATATGGAGTTATGGCCTCTATCCATCTCACATTCATCACTTTTCATATGGCTCATGGCATCCAAATTTTATCATTACTTAGTGGGTGCTTGATGTTGACATGGAGGGCCTTCCATGTGTTCTTGAATTGGGGCCCTAATTTCACCATACCACACCTTTGGATAGATAACCTATTATCAATGTTTTGGTACTTAAGATCACTTTGAAATATGGTCTTTAAATGCACTACATATTCTTATTATGACATCATGTGTGTCCAAAATACATCAATCATATGTAATACTCATGGTATATAACATTTATTGGTGTCTCCTAGCATATGATGTTATCCTCACCTTGATCTAGTCTCTCCTTATTATGATTCATTATTTTTAGATAGTGTTGAGGTTATCTAATAGCTCAATATTTTCCATGAAAGGGTGGACATAATTGAATAATAGATGAATCACTATGCACTCACTTCTAATCTTAAAGATCATGTAGTGATTCTTAAGGAGAATATTTACATTATTAGTGTAAAATTATGTTCTTCCATGTGATGTTGGGTAATTATCAGTCTCAACAAGCTCCATCACCTCAAAATATGCATAAAACTTGACATCCATTATCATGATGTCACCATTAGGTATGATTCCTATAAGGTTCACTTTGGTTGGTCTACCATGAATAAGATATGAGGTGAGGGTTGTATCGTGGGTTTACCCATATTTTTCCATGCATATTTTTTGAGTATATTCACCTCAATGCTTATATACACTAGTATGCCATAGATTGACTAACTAATGCTATCTGTGTCAATGGTAAGTTCTTTGTCACATACTTTTTTCTAGGTGGATCTCATATCATAGCCTCATGCTAAATATGGGGTAGGTACATCAATTAGTTATCTCTCTTCATGATCAAATATTAAATTACTGACCAAGGGAGCCATTTTTATATTATAAGAGAGTTAAAATATCAATGAGGCTATTAACTTACTCCTCATCCATTTAGAGTTCTCTTTGATCTTTATTATCAATATTTTAAGAAATTTTAAGTTCCTCTTGGATTTTTTAAATCACCACAATATATTTTCATAACTCTTTATCTTCATTTGAGTTATCTAGGTGAGGTGATGAGGGTGTGTCTAAAAACACCACTTTAGTTTCTAACCTCCTATGCACGTATCTTTACCTATCCCTTTATTCAAAAACTATTTTTGGTTGGGAAACCACACCAAATACGTGACATTATATGCATGTTGGATCTAATAATATTCTTATTGTTATATTCTTTTGATACCTAGTGGTAAGGACTATGTATACATTTGATCATCCATGTGCCCTTCTCATGTTTGTCCTTTTGCATTATATTTACATGTTGCTATATGCATTACCTTACCTTGTGTGTGCCATGATATTACACATAAGTAATATATTATGGTAAATCATTCTTATAGTGGTATAATTACCAGCACTTATAACAAGAGTGTTATAGAAACCTACCACCTCTATGTCCTCCAACACAACCTCTTTTGCCAATATACTACACTTAGTCACTATAACCTTAGTTACGTGTCCCACCATAGAATTTGTTCATCGGTATCTAGTTGGAGGTTATTAAAATTGTCTATCATATGTTTTTATCTTACACCTCATGGTTTTGTCAATAACTCGATAATCCTCAGTATTTTGGGTGAAGGCTTCACATATATACAATAAATAGACATCTTCATCTTAGTTACATTTTATATGAGAGGTAAATAACATGTGTAATTTTCTTCATGACAAATATCATATGAGGTTATCAAGTCACACACACTACACATTGGGAAATTGTTATTAATGTCCCTTCCACTTTAAAATTAAGGAACTATAGTCTAATCTATGTATCAAATGAACTTTTTACTAGTAGATAATGAAATAGTGACACCAGTGATGAAATATACAACTCCATGGTTATAATGACTCATGTATCCATGATTCTAATAACTTAGACCATCATTGGCACCTCCATTTCTTCTGTAGGTTTAGTTAAATATTCATATATATGGCACACCTAACTGAAATGAGTAATACCCCTACCAACCATTAGACATGATGCACTGGGTGAATATCATTATATAGATTTGATATCAAGGTATTAAACCAATAATCATATACAAAGACTCTCTCCATTGATTATTTATTTATCTCTTTGAGAAAAACTATGTTTTGTTTCTCAAATTTGGGGATGTAAAATTATTTTAGGAATGCATCCTTTATGAAATCATAGTACATGATTATACGGTTAGGGTCTAACTTCCTATAATAGGTATGCATATAATCCAATAGAGTGGTGTAAAAATATCTTGCCTTTCATTATGAGAAATTTATTCCTTTCACACACTATATGAGATTATACTTCTGAACATGATTTGTGGCATTATCAACCCAAAGATAATATGGTAAGATTAAATTCATGCAATTATATATTTTAGGAGTAGGCACATGTTCAATAGGTACTTATGAGATTTGTATCACTGATTTATTTCCTAAAGGTGTACCCAAACATTTACATCCTCCTATTGGTGGTATGTCTCCTCTAGTGAATACAATTAGGTGTATTGTGACTTCTTTGACCATTTGGAGTACTTTATAGGATACTAATATTCCATTAAATAATTAAATTCCACTCTAAGTATAAATACTTGTTTTGGGGTCCATATCCCCTCCCATGGGTGGAATAATATATTGCATGGTATCCTTGTGATGTGTTGGTCATGTGACCACTAGTCTAGACATTGGGTACAAGATTAATTATTATAGTGTACTTCCTTCCACCTCTCATGCATAAAATCCTCCTATATCTCCCACTTTTATAGTCTCTTTAAATGTTTCCTCTTTTTGGATTTATATAAGTTAGCAATCACTTCAGATAGAGGGGGACTAGGTATTATTTTTGTAGTATCCTCATATTTGTTTTCATCATAGGATGCCTTATTTTCTTCTCCTTAGACTTATTTATGATCATTAGTACTTAATTCCTCATCATTAGAGTGAAAATATTCTATGTTATATTCCTCCTCATTCCCTTCCCACTATTTATGGGTCCTCATGACATTTATTGAGTTTGAATCTCCCTTTTCCCTAAATTCACTCTCAACCATCACCTTCTACCGATTCTTATCATATGCATGCCTATTTATCTCTCATTCATATAGAAATTAAAATTGAAGTGGTGAGTCTTCATTAATTCATGAATATTCTAGTTTTATAAATATGCATTTGGTGATTTTTTAGGGTATTAAAGAGCCTAAAATTACATAAATTTTATGGATGCAAGTTATTTTTTAGGGTCAGATCACCATGTGTTTAAAATAATTTGATTCATATAAATGTTTTTCATCAGTACCTCGAAAGGAAGTCTAGATACATTCACCTCACATCACACATGTAAATGATCATTTGCATATGCTGATGACTATCTACATATGTTGGTAGCCATCTAAATATTTGTATATGTTGATGATCATTTGCATTATATATATATATATATATATATATATATACATACATACACACACACATATATATATATATATATATACATATACATATACATATATATACATATATATATATATACATATAAACATATATATACATACATATATATACATATACATACATACATATATATATATATATATATTTGCATGTGTGTGTATGAATGTATATATGTATATATGATGATGATCATATAATTATGTCAATTTACATTTGCATATATGTATATTCTGGTGGCCATCTACATATGCCGGTGGTCATCTACATATGTTAGAGATCATCTACATATGTTGGTAGTCATTTGTATATGTCGACAGTTATTTGCATATATTGATGACCATCTACATATTTTAGTGACCACATATAACCTAAAATTACATGAAAAAAACTTAATACATAAATGTTATTACATATTTGTATTTATCTCCTATAATTATACAATTTCAAAAACAAAAATCATAATCTATGTATGTATGCAAAAATTACAGCCTCTATAAGTTAGCTAGTTTATAGTTCACTTATCGATGGATGTACACATGGTGATGACATACATTAGCATCATGTGGATTAATATAGGCATGTGCCAACATCCATTAGCATCATGTGGATAACCATCAACATCATGTAGATATCCATCATCAAGTACATTGTTAACTAGCCAACTTCTTGAGGCTATAACTTTTACATATGAACTCAGATTGAGATGATTTTTTTTAAATTGGATAATATTTTGAGAGGAATCTAAATATGTTATAATATTTAATTTTATCAAAGTCTTTTATTCATAAAATCTTGATTCACTTATTCCATCACTTGATTTTCATGTATAATTAATCGCCTACCAAATTGATTTACCACCATTACAAATCCAATTCGCCTTAGAACTTCCAAAGACTTTTTAATATAGCACACTAAAATTAAACCTATATTTTTGTCTCTTCATGTAAAATATTCCCTTGATACCTATCTAAAATCATTCTACCTCATTGCCTTTTATCCTCTATGATATTAACATGCTTGATGAATTAAATAGCCATTAGAAGGTTCTCTTTATCACCTCCACTCACCATCATAATAATAAAATTTTAATGATCCTAGAAAAAACCAAAAGTTTGGTCTAGTTTTAAGGCAAATGCATGGAAGTACTCGTATTCACCACATTTAGAATACCAACACTTAACCCACTTATATTGTATGATCATACAAGGGGAAATTTTGTTCTTACTTGAAGCATAGACAGGGGAATCAAGGTAGGTTGGGGTAGTTTCATGCAATGAGTGATCTTTTATGGTATCATGTACTAGTATCCTTATGCATCAAGTGTTAAAATATAGACAATATTATCCTAATTAGTTGGATGTCTATAATTATTTATTATACTAAAATATTAATGATAAATAAAAGTGAAACACCTAATGATATTCATTTCATACACTACCTATCTCTAAAAATAAGAAGATTCCTCTATCACAATAGAGATAATACCAATGGGTAGTAGGAATAGTATTATTATTATTATTTATGAAGTCTCTTACATATTCATTCTAGGTTACAAAATACTTATTATTATTACAATGTTATCACACTTTCTATCTTATACTATTGTTCTAATTATTATGGTGCTCTAGATACAATTTGATAACATTTATCTATAGTCTAACTCTATATCAACTACCTATGCTCTATCACCAAATTGAAAACTAGTCTAAACTCTTTTTCTAATAATAACTTATAACTAATTGGGTAATCTATTTCTTGTCCAAGACTTTACCTTCTATAGGCTCTTAAGAGCTTGCATCTCACCAACTACTACCAATTAGTAGTTAATGCACCACTCATCCACCTAGTAGTTTTTGCTTTGGTCTACTAGAGGTCATCTACCCCAAAACTCACCATAATATATGAAATTCCTATCAAGATTAGATATTAATGATATATCCTACCATTTATACTCATGATCTCCACTTGGGTCCATCTTGATCCTATTTTTTTTGTCATTTTTGACACTGCACTTGATTTTTTCCACCTCGTTCCAACCTTGTTGGTAGACTATGATGAGAATAAATGTGCATGGGGTAGGTTTTTATATTCACTATAATTTCCACTCCATTGGGTTACTAACACCCCTTTTTATTTTCATTAGTTGTGTACACTATAAGACTTAGTTGTACTTAACCAATTTATGGCATAAAAAACTCCATAGAATAGTCCTTCCACTCTACATATCTATAAAAATTATTTCAACATGAATGAGATCTAAAAATATGAGAGAAGTAAATTATTTTTAATCTTGAGTGTAGCAATACACAATAAATCATAATAATAAACACATCTAAGGATAATTATATTTTGTAACAAAAAATAAATTTAAAAAAAAAAAAAACTTTAATACAAAATATGTTTTGATTAGGAAAGCAAAATTATTAAAAAAAAAATCAATTTAGTAAAATCCAATCAAATAATAGGTATATCTAAGGACTAAAATTCAAATAAGTGAGTTTTATTAAATTTGACCACTAGCAATGTCATGATTGTATTTTATACAAAATATTTTTAATTAAGAAAGTAATAATATACAAAATAACCTCATTATTGATATATCCAATTAAAAAAGTAATAGTATTCAAAATTAAATCATTTTATCAGATCCAATCAAACATAATAGTAAGTATATCTCTAAACATAAATTTTTAATTAAATGAGTAATATTTAATGTGTCTACTAGAAATTCCATGATTTTATGTGTTTAGATTGAAATTCAAACTAATAAAAATTAAAATATATTTTTTATTTAGAATTTAAACCCTATTAACATAACTAATTTATCTAGTTGTAAATTAGCATTCTAGGACACTAGCAATAACATATTCATATACATTTGGATATAATATTAAATATAGATAATTAATCAAACTAATACAAATGGAAACATCTAATTATAAATTATAGTCATCTAAATATGTCACTTGAGTGATAAGAGTGTCGATTAAGACCACATATCCACAAATTATCCTCAAACCTTTCTTAGGGATTATTTAGACACTTATCCATCCTTTGGTGGCCATACAAATCCCTAAAGTACTCCCAATCCCTCACTTTAGCATCATGGCCCCTAGTGCTTTAGGTTATTCCACTTGGACACTAACTCCATAATATGGATAGTATCACCAATGGTGCTAGTGTCCCAGTTTGGGTGTTATTGCACTTTTCTCACCTTTTTTCACCAACTAATATATTTTCAAATCAAAAACAACCTAGGGTCATCCTAGAACCATTTTAAGACTAGCACAAGCACTATAAAAATATATACATGACTTTTATCCCTTTTTCACTATATGTAAATCAGACACATTAATGTAAAATAATTTAGAATAAGTTGTGCAAAATAATGTTTATTAATCCCTATTATACCCTAATTCTACATACAATCATCTAAAACCATCCCACACTTATAATACATATATTTATAGTCCCCAACATCACTCAAAGCACCTAAACCAACATTTACACTAGTTTCATTTATACTAGAACTAACACTTAGGTGGGGAGAACTACATTGGACTTGATCTCTCCTCAGATTACTGACATGTAGGAAGCTCTCATAAAAATGGGGTGTTGAGGATGTCTAGCTTACCCCACTAATATCATACTTTTCTATTTTTTTCAATAGAATGCCCTAACAACATGGATGTCTAAGGTTTTATATGCAAAATTAGTCAAAATAGATCACTAAAAAGGAATCAAAACTTGTATACATAGGAATAGGTTTGGTAAACTCTAACATGGGTGTACCCAAAATGTCATAGTAGTTATACATAAAGGACACTATTTCCAAAAGGATGATAATAACACCATTAACACTACTATCTAGTTAAGGAACTACTATCCAAGAAGGCCTTTAGCACTTGGATATTGTCTATGACATTCGTATCAACTCTTGTCCTAGTTTGTAGCCTCCAAATATTCCATTTCAATTAGTTTCTAGCTAAATACTTGTTTAAATCATTTATTCATAATTTTAGAAAGGTCAAACTATGTCAATTATATTAAAAATTAGTGTTTATATTTATTGCATATTTTATACCCTGATTTACTATACTTGACCCCTTTAAAAAACTATGGATTAAATTCCTTAACCCTAACAATTTAAATCATATGGTGAACATGACTTAATTCAAGTACATAATTTTAAACCCTAGTTTTCCATCAAGGTTTATCTGCTTATTTCTATAATATACTAATTTTTATTTTTAAACCTTTCATCATGATTGTCATGATAAAATCCATTTTTCACTTCTTAGTGCAAATCTTGGTAGTTCGTTTTACATGCTTATTACTCACCATTGGTCTAAAGATGTATATGTATATCACTCCTCTCATGGATCACATTACCACTCATTTTATTATGCACATTGGTCCACCCTCTCTTGAGTCCCAATTTTATGAGGACGATTATTTCATGGATCACTTTGAGTTACCCTCAGTCACTACTTGATGATAGAGAGATCAGAGGACTCCTTTTATTCCACCTCTACCTAGAGCAATTTATTACATACACTCCCATCTCACCTCTACTACTCACCATCAATAAATAGTATATCCTATAGTTCAATATGTTAATATATATAATAATATGACTCCTCATCCTATACAAGACTATCATAATCCCGTCATCCCTTGTCATCCCCAAAAAACAAAAATAGGACATAAGGATCAACATAGGGCATTTGATATTATGGATCAATTGAGAAACACACCAAATAAGATCTCCATATTGTAATTAATTCAACAAGAAACTATTTTCAAAGATATTCTATTTCAAATACTTAATCATACATCTTTTCCTTATGACATAGAGCCAGGTTACATTGAATCTATCATGAACACTATCAAGGAAATTGAGGACATTTTATAATTTTCCAATGAGGATTTACCCTCATATTTAGTTATTGATCATAATATACAACTTTTCATCTAGGCATAAATCAATACTACCTTTATTAAATGAGTTCTAATCGAAAGTGGTTCAGGACTTAACATATGTAACCACACATTTCTAAACATTATGGGGGATAATATAACATCCATTTAGAAGACATATAAAAACATTATAGGTTTTGATGACATTTGTAGACAAACATAGGGTTATATTACATTGGATAATATGGTGGGCCAAAAACCTTACCTATAGAGTTTTAGGTGATTCCTAATCATTTTCACTATAACCTATTACTTTGGGAGACCTTGGATACATGCTATGGAGGTTTTACCCTCTACCCTACATAGATGAATTAAGTTTTTACATGATGGATATTTACACCCTTGTCCAATATATAATAAACCATTTAGATATTGTAGAGTCACCAACCCTACCACCACAAGTACATATTTATATGGGACACCTCATGTTCCTATAGAGTCCCCACCTCATAGGATTATAATTGAGCAGATGGATAAATATGAGGTTGGGAAATATAACACCACTATTCCTACACCCATACTAGATCCTCTTACAATAGATTTATCCCTAACCATGATGGATGATGGGATTCTCACAACATATTTACCATTACTTGTTCATTTAGACAAAGTATATATCCAAAAATCTGATACAAATTCCCAAGACACCATAGAGGATGATCCAACACCCATTGAGATTGATGATTACTTATGTGGATTAAATTTCACACTAGTTGGCCCTAGAGAGTATAAATATGATTCTAAGGAAATCATGCCTTTTTTCCACACTAGCAATACCACTAGTTCATATTATTACAGTTATATGCTCACACAATCATTTATAGTTAGAGGCATATCCCTTTATTCACTTAGTACATATGGTTGCATATATGGATATTTAATCATTTATGGATTTAGGTAGTTAATAAATAGGATAAACCACATCATATTTTATAGATATTAATTGATAGAGGGTTGATGTCATTAGTCACAGTTTGTCATAGATCCATCAGTAGATTGTCACAAAATGATGGTAGACCATTTTATAATTTTCATAGGTTTACATGAAATTCTAAAGAAACATGCTCAAAATTATAAAATATATTGAATAATTTCAAGGCTCAGGGCACTATTTTGATTACACATCCTTTACTTCTACCAGTATAGGCACCTTGAAAGACTTGTCATCAACACAGATACTCACATAATGATCCATTGACTATCTAATTTTTGATTGAGTACATATACATCCCCATGTTTCTATAGATGAGGATTATTATCCTAATACTTTCACTTTGGCATTTTTATAGCACATAAGACATTATGAGAGTGAGTTATAACATATTATGTATTTTCAATATTTTATAAGACACATCACACTACTAGTTTCATTTGGCCCTAGTTTGGCCAACACATATCTCTTTTTAATGAGATCATGCACTCATATACAGGTTATACTTAGCAGTACATGGTTATAGGTTATGGATGCCATAGTTGATTGATAAGATAGATGTTTAATGTTTAGTCATGAGGGACACATGGTTCACATTATACATGATCACACAAATGAGAACCATAGGTTTCATATATATACCTTGTGGTCTAATGTGGTTTACCATTGGACCACATGGGAGGCTTCTTACATAGTAGAACATCATGGTATTTGGATGCACAAAATCTAAACTAATGTTAAGGATAAGGCTATAGTGATACACACTACATGATATGATTATCATGGTGATGAGGACTTATTTGAGTTTTTATAGATTTATCATCCAAAATTGGATGACCTCCACTAGATCCACCATTTTATTATCCACATACCATGGATATGTTCTTGGTTTTATAGAGACATTACACTTTAATTGTACATTATCACATTTATTTCCAACATTTACTTGTACATAACTTATATATAAGAATATAAAAAAATAATATAATGTGCTAAAAACATAAAAACATTCAAAAAAATTTCTCAAAAAATACAAATTATATATTGTATGCATTTCCATGTTTACATTTCTTATATTTTCTAGGTACTACATGTGTTATCTATCTTAGTATAGTTACTTTTTATCATACATACATGCTTGACTTATTCTTGTCGAGTGTTTATAGACTATTACATGACTTAGGTCCATCAGAAAAGTCTATATTTAATAATATATACCAATTGGGGGCACATACATGTATTTATCATTTGACACATTTGACCATTTGTGGGTATCTTATACATAGTTTCAATTAATAGGTTATATCATTATACATTATATTTATTTTTTACCAACTACTAATTTAGACTTAGATAATCTACATATTTGCTCTTATACATATTTGTACTATTATAACATTAATATGCACCCTTAGAGAGAGACTTTCAGGCTCCCTCTAACTAAGACATAATATTGGTACAACCCCAATCTATGGGTAACCTATGATGGGGTTGAACCTTTGGAGAATGATGGCTTCCTCTTCATAGATCACCTAAACTAATGTTATCATAGGGAAAGGGTTTAGAATTGGGGAAAGGGATCCTATGAAGGTTAAAATGTGATGCACCAAATAAAAATAGGGAACTCCCATAAGCTTAAACCCACACTAGATCTGTAGAAGATAATGCTATCTCACACAAACTCATAATCTAGATTAGTGCATAAGTATTTCATGAACTAGGTTTAAGTAGAACACTAATCTAGACCTGTAATAGCTAGAAAACACCTTTAAAATTTTTATAAAGGAGGATAATGGATGATTAAGATTATCCTTCACTATTCGATCATGCATAACTCATTAAACATTGATCCAAGTCAAGATATAGGTAAAGAAAGTCATTTATTACATAAAGAGGTAATTATTACAAATGATTGATAAGTTTTATCTTAATCAAGATTAGAATATCTTGCAATATCTCAGTGATTCCCCTATTCTTCAAGATGAAAGAGTCTTTTTGAGAATTTGAGTGAGAGATCCAAAACTTACAAATGAGAAAGAATGGGGTGATACATAAAAATGGAGAAGAGAGAAAAGGGAGCACGTTAACCAAGAACAATCAATTAGCTATAACCTTTTAATGAATACTCCACCACACTTAATCCAAATTAGAATAGCCCTTCATCAATAATTTAACTTACATTTGCTACATTTATTCTTCAATCTCTTTTCATTGGATGAGAAATACAATAGAAGACAAAGTCTATTTTGAAAATGATGGATCATGATCCTTTCAAGGAAGAAAGATATTTAATATTTGAACAAAATTAAATGATCTAACTACTTCTCTAACCACCAGATCTCTTTGCTTTGATCTTCTATGCCACCTTTCACTTACTTAATTGTGAGGACAAAATCTTCATATTTGTGGATTTGATAAAGCCATCACCATGTCCTCTTTAAATGGTGGTAAGTACCTGCTTGTCAAGGTTGTGACTATATTAGAAGATGAGACATTGCTTCATAATCACATATCTTCCCCATTTCAATATCTAACCATAGGTCTACTAAGTTGAAAACCAATCTCATTTATTGGTTTTCCTCTAGTTATCTTATCAATAAAAACCTATAGGCCATGTATCTTTGTTCTTGATCTCTATTAGGTCTAAATAGACCTATGTTACCTCTAAACCCTAAAGAAGCTAAGAAATCATTATTTTAATAGATCTTCTTTAAATAGTGATGATCACAATCATGAAACAATTATGTAACCCTAAAATATGGGCTCTCTAAGTTTTAAATCTTTGAAATAGAGGTTGATACTAAACTTTTAATGGTGATGGAACTTCGTCATTGATGATCACTGATTGTATGACTATGTCTAATTAAGGATGATTAATGAGCTCTAGTGGTGATATATTCCATTTATAATATTACTCTAGTTCAACCTAAGTCACATGTTCAACCTTTGTTCAAAATATCATGTATTTAAATTTTAATATTGACTGTCAATCTAAATCTCAGCATTTTCAAATTGTGTCATTTGTCATCTCTTCATTTATTATCAAGATCCTATTGTCATCTATTCGACTCCTTGACCTCATACACATCATAGATATCCCTTTACATGGCTCAAATACATACCATTTATTTACCTTACAATTTCCATGGTCATGACACTTGGTAGCTTCTCATTTGTCTTCAAGATTTACTGACTTGTTGAATCATTATTCAATATTAACCTACCTTTCTGTTATGGATCATGCACCATCGATCTGATTGGACCCACTGGATTTATCATTTTCCATGCATTGTTATATATATATATATATATATATATATATATATGTATGTATGTATGTATGTATGTATCTTAAATATTGACACTTGTCATTGATGAATTAAATTTTAACCTTTTGATTGTGAGCTTACCATTGATCTTTGATACATGATCGAATGTATATCATTGGATATTCGAGAACTATTGAATCATTAGATAGATGTTCACCATTGGATATTCAATTGAGATCCCATAATATTAAAACTTGCTAGATGTGCATTCACTCTTTGAATATTTGAATTTAAATGTCTATTTACTATAGCTTTAACTTGACATCTCTATGCCCATCTTACTCTGTAAGTCTAACTTTAAACCTTTATATCTTGAGATAGAAAAGATGTCAAGATATGATGTTTATAAAGAATTATTTATGCATGAAAAAAAGCATGTCCATGTTATATTTAGGCCTTGATAGGCTTTCAAAGTATACTTATAAAATGTACAATTGATCTGGTCTATTCATTTCTCTATGACATGCAATGACAGTCTAGTTCTTCTAAGCTTGAGCTGGAACTATAGTTTGAATCTCCAAGGCTTTAATAAAATTATAAGGTTTGGGTAAACTTGTTCACATTACTAAAGTCTATGATCACCATGGAAACCTACTTTCTCAAATTTTGACAATCCACACTTTAATTTTACTTAAAGTGTATCAAAAGATTTACAAACTGTATGTGATATTTGAACCACTCATTCCATCAAAAAATTTGTTCAAATCATCCATCCAAGCAAAAGATTGCTATGTGGGCCAAAATAGGCCAACATGTACCACATGTTCATGCATAATTTCATTTTTATATTTCCTAATTTATACTTGATTATGACTATATGATTCTTCTATTCAAGGGAATTTGCATATGTCAGTGTTATATGAATATATATCACTTCCTTTCATTGTATGTATGATTTGGACATGTGGCCTTGTCCTTACGTGTGCCTTCTTGATTATGTATCCATAAATTTTAAAATTTCCTTCTATGTGGCTCTACACTAACCTAATTTTTTTTACATATGTGGACATTTGAGGATGTCCCTATATGTCTTACTTTCTTAGATATAGTGACATGTGCCCATGTCCCTTCTATTATGGCCCCCTGGCATACTTTTCATGCCTTGTGTGTTTTGTATGTATGCTTTCATGTATGTATCATGCCCATGACACTTGTAGCTCTTATTTAACACTCTATTTTTCAATACCATGAGTGACCTCATGTATCTCCCCTTCCTCTTTGGGTACCTTGATGAACATCATGCCCATCCCCCTAGGTAGTTACTCAGTATATTTTACAGATTTATTGTTGATATTCATTTTTGTGTCTATATTGATTTCCTTGTGAATGCTAGATATAACATATTTTGTACATTATAAACTTATGCTTAGATTATATTACAATCTGATGTCAAATATGTTCATTATATTGGTTTATTACATAGCTATTATATATACTCTAGATAACACCTATCATCAAGATATTTTTATTTTAAGGACAATTATTAAACATGTTCAAAAACTTTACTCAAAAGAGGTGGAATTCACATAAGTTTTTCACATATATCAGGCTATTCAAATGCACTCAAAGTATAATTTTCAACACATAGGCATGGAAAACAAAAAATAATTTTTAGAAAACATAGTAGCAAATAGTCACATAGAAACTAGTTTTAGTTACCAAAAAATTAGTATAATTAGACATTAGTTCCTAAAGGGGGAAACTATTTCCACTAGAACTACTGTCCAATAGCCTCCGTTTCAATAATTTATAGATTGAATTAAAAATTATACTAGGTATAGTCTAAGCTTATATAGGTTCAGTTATAAATTACCAATTTTTTCTTAGTTTAACCCAAATACCAGTTTGTGCATATTGGGGATATCATGCATGATATGATCATTCCCATATTAGTTTTATATACTTAGATAAAATTTATTACAACTCTATCTAGAATCCATGTGTAATGATATCATATTTATAGGCATGGGCATGGAACATTATTTCCATATGCTCACTTTTTCTCTAGTTGATCAAATGGATTGGAAAAATTCATGTCATTCTCTATGTTATTAATCCAAAAACCATTTATACTAGGACAATCGAGACATCATTCACATCAAAATAATCTAGATTTGATTCCTTACTTCATCTATAGTAGTTGGCATTCCTAAGTGGCCCAGAGCCATTTTTACATTTTAGAATTTATATGTGGCCCAAAAACATATTACATAGTTTTATTTACATCACACATTACTAGTTTCATATGCATATACTATACATAGGTAGGAAATGATGGAGTCAAGTCTACTTGATTTCTTGAGCCACATACATGAGAGGATTAGATAGACCATCAATCCAATCTAAGTTATTCACAAGTCATGATCTACTAAATATGGGTGGACAATGATGGAGTCAAGTCTATTTTAAGTTTTTTAGCTACCCACACATGGGGATTGAGCAATCCATTTAGCTTAGTCCAAGTTATTCACCAATTCATCACTAGTTATATGCACACACAAAGTTTCATCAAGTTTATGCATTGGTTCATGTACTTAGTGAGGTGTATTCATTCATTTACTCTTTCTTATCTCTTTACTCATTTTTTCTTTATCTTTTGATATCTATTAGGTAAATAATTATCTATGTACTTTTCATTTTTAAGACACGTAATGGAGCACACTTCATACACTTAGATCTAGATTCATGGTATTTTATTCTTAGGAAATTATAGGTATGTTTCCTTTCCTTTATCTTAGTCTTTTCACTTTATTGCATTTATATAATAAATGGGTCAAAAATCTAGTCATCTAAAAATGACACTTGAGTGCTAAGAGTATTACTTGAGACCACATATCTACAACTTATCCATAGAATTATCTTAGGAATTATGTAGCCACTTATCCAATCTTTGTGAAGGCCATAAACATCCCTAAAATAGTCATAGTCCCTCATTTTAGCATCCTATCACTAGTGCCTCAGGTTTTTCCACCTAGATGCTAGTACCATAACCTAGATAATAGGACTTATGGTGCTAGTGTCCCAGTTTGGGTGTTATTATCTTTTTCTTGAATTTTGTCACCAATGAATATTTTTTCAAATCAATAAATATCTAGGTTAGCATAGACCTCTTTTAATACCCAGACAAACACTATAAAAGTATATATATATATATATATATATATATATATATATATATACGACTTTTATCCTTTTATTTATTAGATGGAAATCATATGAAATAATACAAACTAACTTAGAAACATTTGTGTATAATAAATTTTATTAATCCATATTTGTCCCTACTTATACATACAATCATCTAAAACCATCCCAAGTTCAAAATACAAACATTTATAGTCCCTATCCTTACATAAAGTACCCAAACCAATATTCATACTAGCTCTACTTGCACTTGCACTAGCACTTAGGTGGGGAGAACTACATCGGGCTTGATGCCTCCTTAGAGTATTGGTATGTAGGAAAATATCATCACAATATGGTGTAGAGGATATCCATCCTATCCCACTAGTATCATAATTTACTACTTGTGCCAATCAGAGTCCCTAACAATATGGATGTCTATGGTTTTACATGCAAAACCAATCAAAACAAATCATGGACAAGGAATCAAAACTTGTGTGCATAGGAATAGGCCTGGAAAATTCCAACATAGGTGTACCCAAAATATTAGAGTAGTTCTAAATAAAGGACACTAACATCAAAAGGAAGACACTAACACCATTAGTGTTACTATTTAGTTAGGGTACTACTATATAGGAAGGGTTTTAACACTTGGATCCTATTTATGACACTCAAATAAGTTCTTGTTTTAGTTTATAGCCTCCAAATATTCAATCTTAGTCAGTTTCCAATTAAGTACTTGTTTACATCATTTATTATTATTTTTCAAAAACTCAAACTAAGTCAATTCTATTACAAATCACTAGATATATTTATTGCATATTTTATAACTTGATTTACTATACTCAACTCCTTTAACGACCTAGGGATTAAACTCCTTAACCCTAAAAATTGAAATTGATAATCAAAAATTTTGAATTAGGTTAATAATAATAAATTTATCTTCTACGTTTGTCATTATTATCCATATCTAAGTTTAAAATTAAAACTATTATGACTAAAAATATGAAGATTTTAAATAACATTCCAATCCATAGCAATATTATTATAAACACGCTAATTTAGTAAAATAACTACAAGTATTATGTATTTTATGGCTCTTTCACATAAGGGTCTTGGTGATGGTTATAGTCCTTGTTCGCATGGTCATTTTGAGTCTTTCTATCTTTCTTATGTCTTATTTTCCATATTTTCAATAGTCCTAGAAGTCACAAGTCACCTTTTCCCTATCACATGGGCCCCTAGCCTGTCCTCCCTAATTTTTGCTCTATTTTGATCCTTGTGACATTAGAACTACTTTGAACATAATAACACCACATTAAACTAGTGTCCACTTGTGGCTCTAGTGTTTGGGTCCTGACCCATCTATGAGACTTATCTAATGTTTTTTATATATATTTTTATATATATTTTTATTTGATTTTTTGGCTAATGAATAAGGTATTATATTAAAAACAAATATCATCCTATATAAATACCCTCATAAATCATTTTACATCTAGAACTTACTATTTTTTCACTTATTTACATAAAATCAACCAATAGTATAACTCAAATACTGTACATACTACTCAATTTTCACATCTTAATGTTTGCATGCTTGATCAAAGAAGGGCATAGGCAAAATTTAATATTTCATACCATGCAATGTGATGGTTCATGTTCCCTAAGGGAGAACTACAAGTGATCTGAGACACCTAGCATTGGGGTTATTATCGATAGTGGCCAAGATAATAGGGGTTCTAATTTGTGTAATCATGACATCCCAAACCTAATTTAATCTTTCATTTTTGCATTTGATTCATTCATTGTTTCATGTGTGCATGTATTCTTTAAGGTTTTGGAGAATATTCAGCCAAAATAGTGACATAGATGGGCCCCTTAGTGACATGAAATCACCTATATGACTCCCAAAATCTCCCATAACTTCTCTAAAAGTTACAGACAATCCTTAAAAAAAGTGAATTAGTGCCATAATTGGACACTAGTTCCACATGGAACTAATATACTAAGATGGGTGATACTATCTAGAGTTAGATCTAAATAAATAGTCAATATATGAAATATTCATCTGTGTCTAATTAATCATTTCCAATACCCTAATCCATGAAAAACTTTTTTTATCTCTAGATAAGTTCTTTTTCTCCTTACACTTGCTATTTTGGAAAAGTTTTATTGAATCAATAATTTCCAATTTTATTCTAGATTAGTAACATACTCATCCCTTTAATATATCTTAGGATTTACATATTAAAATCCCAAATTGTTAAAACATTTGGTTAACCCATCTTACTTTGAATATTGCTACAAAACCCTAATTTTCCTTGGGGTTTACCTCCTCTAAATTTTTTACATTAAATTAGGGTTAAAAAATTCCAATTTTATATTTTTTGGCATAACCTAGCCAGTTTAATTAATCCTATATTAAGGTTTCATTAATTTAATTTAATTTAAATTTTTGTAACATAACCCTAAATCAAAAACTTAAATCCACATACTAGGTCCCTATACATATAAATATTACCAATTAGGGTTTCAATCACAATCCTATTTTCTATTATAATCTTTGTTCAAAATTTCACACATTACACAAAAACTTATGTTAGATTATATTCTACCTCTAGTGTATTTTTCATTCCTTATTTACACTATCTTCATTGGTAAGTTCAAAATGGCAACTAAAAAATATTCTACACCTCATCCACTTGATGCACTCTTGAATTTTTGTAATAACTATAATAATGAATGGAATAATTTTCAAGATTGTAAATTAGAGAATAATAATGACTTGATTTATAATGATGATGATGGTTATTTTTATAATGATAGATACGAGTATTACTATGAGAATGAAAATTAACATGAACATGAACATGATGATATATTAGATACATCACCTTCTCTTTCTTGTTACTCTTCTTTTACACCTCAGAATAAAAATAATAATATAATTCAAAAAGAACCTCTTGTTGGTACATCATTATTCTAATGTGATACTAGATTTTCAACCACTTTTGCTACTTTATTATTAAAGTTAAATTAATATAAGTGCACTATATGAAAACCAATTTTGCATGATTCAATTAAAGTAGATAGGAACAATGCATCTTCTTTACCCTTCTTAGTTACATTTGAAAAATTAAGTACAAATGATATTACACCATTGAAAAATGCACAAACTAAGGTAGATGAAATTAATTTATCACGTTAATTCACATTTTAAGTTCAATGAAATGATTATTTATAGAAAATAAATAAAGTAAATGTTTCTAACTCTTCTCCTATATGTTATAATATGCAAAAAAAATAGTTGTTACTTCTCCTTCCCTTGATTCCAAAATTTAAAGTGATAATTGTGTTTGCATTTCTAAGACAAATAGTGAAAAAATGCCTTCAATTACACCTACATATGATGATACATTGCATAAGATAAAAAATTTAAAATCTTCGTCTTCTCTTTCTCTCAATGATCATGTGGATGATAATTATTCTACTCTTAATTTTACAAATAAACTAAATTTTGATTTTGATGAACCATGGGATAATGATTATTATTTTGATTATGGTGAAGATGACATAAAATATACGCCTTATACTTCTTATCTTACCTCACATATCTCTCTTATTCATACAAACACTAGGTTACATTTAAAAATACACACACACACACACTTATTTTTATGTTCATAACTTAAATTCTTTAGATAACTAACATTTGATAATCCTTCACAACTTAATAATATAAAAGATATCAATGAATCCCCTTTAACCCCCTTGGTATAGTAGAACCCGATTCTCAAACAAACCTAAACTAGGGTGGTCGCTCATTTCCCTCTAACTAGATCTCAGTTACCACACCTCCAAAGGTTATTTACAGTAAACCAACCCTTTCTAAAAAATATTTCCAATATAAAGTGCCAATGTCTAAAATAAATAACAAAACTCAATCACTAAAATAACACATTTTTAATGACAATATACCTTCATAAGTGTTAATATCCTTAATGCATGATGTGGGTGCTTTGTAATAACAATTACATCATCTCACATTGGAGAGTAAAGCATACCACTCATCGGTGGATTCTAGTGCCATCCATAATAATCCCATTCCATGCAGTATTTTCAATGCAACAATACCATCAAAACTAAATATACTATATTTACCAAATTTTAATGTACATGGAGATCCATAATTCCATCTTGAATCTTATAGTAAAACTATGGCACATGTTACTATTAGTTTGAATCTTCTAAAACAATTTCCTAAGACTATATAGATTTGGGCAATAGAGTCATTTCATAATTCACTCTCTAGTTGTTTAATATGCAAATATGATGAGTTAGAAGAGGTATTTCTCATGTATTACATTTAGAACAAGGGATATTGGGATACATATGAGAGGTTTCCTTCCTTACACTAGGGATAAACAAAAATAGTTAATGAATATATTTTAAGATTCAAAGCATGTATACATAATTTGATCTACCAACCAAAAAATTTATAGGTACAATAAATTTTTAATAGAGGCCTCACTCTCCCTATTTGAGTGAAAATTTTATATGTGACATCATAGTCATTTAAACATCTATGTTACATAGCTCTGGGATTAGAAAAAGATTGGGACTAATTGTTACACATTTAGAGGTAGATTTGGATATATGCCTCTTAGAACCCTAGTCATCTAACATGGTACAAGATCCTACCATAATTATAATTAATAAACTAATTAAATAAAAAAAACCAATAAAAATACTTAATAAGGGTAAAGATCCACTCTACACATCACCTTCTATAGTTAGTAGAGCATAAGATATGTATAGAGGGGTTATACAATTTTTAGATAAGGTTGGGTCTCAAGGAATTTTGATTACACTTTTAGATATGGGTATAATCACACTCCCTTATATTAATCATCATCCACCCCAAAATTTACATCAGGTACCACATAAGACATATTATCATTTTCACTAGATAAATGGAAATTTAGATGATCATTGTTATGCAATCCAAGTTCATATCAACTAGTATGTTATTCGAGGAATAATAGAGTTTACATAGGAAGAACCAAGACATAATTTACCATACTCTTATAGATCACATTATTCTATGAAAAATCTATCCTAGGATGTTACTTTTAAGGAACCATTGGTTACTCATCATATAGTCCTTGTGACTTATAGGGCACATATTTATGAACATTCATGTACACCATAGCCTCAGTAGTGATGGAAACTAATTTTCAAAGTTTGGAATGTAACTATAATGAATACACCAATCAATATATTTTGGAAAAATGAAAAACCTAAGGGCATAGTTTTAATTTAGTCACCAAGAAAAATCTATGGAAAAATTATAGAGCTCAAAATGCACCTTTAATGTGTAAACCAATCGATACATTTGGCAATAGATATAAATCCAAGGGAATAATTTTAGTTTGGTCACCTATTTTAGTGAATTTTAACTTAAATTATATATAAGAAATGGAGAATAAACTCAAGAAGGGCATGGTTAGTATAACTTAATATGTTGTGTACATGTTCATCTAGATGATTACGGATACTCCTATTTGGCTTGGGAAGAATAACCTACAAATAAGAAAACACTACAAGAAATGGTTGATTAGTTATATAGTAGGGTGGATTGACTATAAATATATATCTAAGAAGCATGGGATTCTTTGAGGGCTATCAGTCCACAGTTTAAAATAATCAATATCTAAAACAAAAAGATAAAGTACTTGTATATATTATATAAGAAACTAAAATAAAATACATGAAATGATTGATAACTGGATAGGTGAATTTGAATAATTATAGAAATAAAACAATTGATATTAATAATAAATGAATCAGGTGTGGTCCAAAAAATAGGGTGAGGCTTTATGATCAAGTAGAGAGAAATAAATTTAGATTTGGTTGAGGTCTAGTGGGTGAAAATATCTTGTTGATTTATTTATCACACCATGACCATCAATGATTAGGGTGACCATCAGTGGTTGGGGTGACCATGAATGGTTGGTAACCATCAATGGTTATAAATAGACCATCGAGGGTCAGGATGACCATTTACAGTTCCTATGGTTTTGGTCTAGTTTAAGAAATGGGTATTACAAGGTTGTAGAATGGGATTCTAGAAAGTGGGTTTTGGTTGGGGTTGGTTGTAAAATAGAAACAAAGTAACTAATTAATGAAAATAGATACTTATCTTGCTCATTATTGGTATAAATATGTTTGATGAATCTATTGGTATAACTTGGATTAATTTTGTTAGAATAATGATACTTGGTTATTGATTGATAGGTGACATCACTTCAAATCTCTGTCACACTTACTAGTTCATGGGTTCATTAGACAAAGACCTATAAAATAAGTTATGATATAAGAGGCTCTAGTTATAGATATAGATGATGATGATCCATTTCACCTCCTCCTCTCTTTCTATAAGAAGGAAGGATAGGTGAAACAATAGGTTAAAAATAGGTTAAATAATAGTTCAAATTTAGCTTTTTCAATCATTAGCTTACACATGAATTAGATAAGCTAAATATAAAAAGCAAGCTAGAGTTGACTAGATTTGAATATTTAGGTAGTTAAAGAATGAACATTGATGGTTAGGCATAACCATATATGGATATGCTAACTATTGATGGTCGAGGATAAGGTCAAGTTTGTTCAAGGTGGGTTAGGTTTGGGGTTGATAGGTTATGAGATAGTCCGTAAGGGGTCTTAAGGTGGTCTAAGGGTTATTTTGACATCTAGAACCATCATGTGAGGTTTTTTAGTGTCTATGTTTTTCCTTTTTTTGTTATGTAATTTTTATCAGTAATCTCCAAAACAAAAATGGATTGTGGGTCAAAAGCTTGGTTACCCTAAGCATGGGAGGAGGTGTTTCCCCTCAAACTAGGAGTTGATGAGGTGAAACACTATCAAGTGTGGGTTTGATAAGTGGGTAAGTTGGTGATGAAGTGGGTGGTATGTTAGGTATTATATTATAAAAACATGCATAAATTATGACTAAGTGTAATAGCTAAGATCACATAATGACTAGGTTGACATGGTTGGTAAAAATAAGGTTAGTACTAGAAGGACACATGAAAAGTAGACCAGGTGACCATATATGATGGCTGGTTGATAATTTTAAATACAAGTATCATAGACAAGGTTAGTGTTTTCATGGGTATCCAAGGTAGGAAGTGTTCTCATGAAGACACAAGTTGGTCAGGTGTGTGCAAGGTAGCTCAAGTTCAAAATGTTTAAAATGTTAATTTAGTTGGTGTGGTTAAAAGGACCAAAACAAGGTCATCACAAAATATGTGATAGTTAGGCCAAAATGGTTAGTGATAAGGTTGAAATAATTAGTGGTCAAGGTTGGTGGAGAAGAGAATCTTTAGTGTTTGATAGTAGGTGAAAGTGTGTGAAAGTTTTTTAGGAAAAAATTTAGGGGAGAGAGAAACACCCTAAGTTGGTCAATCATTGATGTTTAGGGTTGACTTTCAGTAGTCACCTTAACCATCAATGGTCATATGTTAGCCCTAAAAAGGAGAATACAAAGACTGTTAGGGGTTTTATTCTCTCATTATGATCTTGAAACCCTTGACAATTGGCTTATTGGAATTATTGGAGAAAATGGTGATAGTTAAGGGTTGATTGATTGAGTGTATGAGATTGTGTGAGTTGACCAAGAGTGGATCAAAAATTTGAACTACCTAGGATGTAGTGTGGATAAGGGAGAATATGGGACTAGGTGATGGTTCCTAGGTTTAATCTTTGATGATGATCAAAGAATGAGGTAGATATTATTTTGAATTGGTAGATTAGGTTTAAATTTGGCCAATGAATTTTTATTTGAATTTGGTTTTTATTTATTACTTGTGGGGTGGGTTTGTCCTAGTGCTAGGGATGTGGTGGTTGTTTCTATTTATGGAGTGGAAATGGTAGGGTAGATATAAATAGGAAAAGGTAGGGTAGATAGGAAGGGTAGAGGTGGTTATAAGTAGGTTTTATTTAACTATGTGGAGGTTTGGTAGGTAGATTAAATTTATAGGGTAGGATTTGATTAGCAATAACCACTTTATAGTGACCGTTGTCCATCATTTATAGCTATCACTAGTTACTACTAACCACTGATAGTTGATTATTGACTATCAATGGTTAATACATGATCATCGATAGGCCACTTTATTGTCACCATTGGTAGTCAGTTACCTAACCATCAATGATCAACTATAGAAATAATCAACCATCAGTGATCAAGGGATGTGTTAAATTTTAAGTTAATAGTTATAAGGCTAAGGTGAAAGTTGTGGTAAACTATTGATAGTGGTAAGGTTAAAAGGGTAGGTTTATGGTTGTGTTTTAGGTTAGGGGGTTAGGCTAAGGTTTTGTGTTAATAAGGTTAAATTATGGAGTAAATTAATAAGTATAAGTCATATTGGGTAAACGTTTATGAGTTGGATAGATTAGAATAGGGGTTAGGTACAAGTGGTAGAGTTTATAAGAAAAATATGTTAGTGAGCTAAGGTTTTTACTATAAAACTCTATAATCATAGGAGTAGATTAATATGAGGGATAAAATTCCTTGGATACTAGATGAGATTTAATGTGGGATGACTAATGATGATTCATAAAACATAGACGATGTAAGGCCTTTGAAGTATGAGGTATTTTCATCATGTACCTCAAGATAAAGTGATGTTAGTGGAACTCATTGAGAGATGGGACCCTACCACTAACACCTTATTAATTATTATAAACAATCTATCTTTCTAGAGGACAACCAAAAGATAGTGAGGTTACCCATATGGGGTGAGATAATTTACCACATTAAATCTAATGAGCAAGATCGATAGATGGAGTTTTAATATAGATATAACCTTGATTTTAAGAGGTGACACTCAAGAGGCTTACACTACATGCCATTGTACCAAAGAGATAGGGATGTGAGGAGGCTTTTCATGATGATGATGATAGAGGTTACATGTTAAGCATTACTAGATTTTAGTAGTGAGAGGTTTCCTTACTTATAGCTAGGGGTGTTGACAAAAATATGGTTAGGTTGTACAATATTTTCATAAGAACCTATTGTACTTGTTTAGATTTACTAATAGCTATGGGGATTCCATTCCAATAATAAATATGGTATCATTATTAGGTTTGTTATTCATTGTTGGGATTATGAGCATATAGGGTGTTGAGACCTATAGGGATACCCTTGGAGGGTTTTGTATAGATGGATTACAGGGTTGGATATATGAGGTGGAGATGTGACTATGCCTTCTCAATACCAGGAATAGGATCACATGACATTGAATGGTATAGGGACTGACTAGATGCCTTAGTCATGGGAGATGTGATTTGGAGACCATATATTAGGTTTTTAGGTTGGGCAGACTATAGGAGGCATATGTTATCTCTATAGATATATAGATAGATATATGGTAGATGAGACCATGAGATAGATTTGATTCCATTTGATAGGGTACAAAGGTATTTTAACCTCATATAGGATATACCTATGGAATTCTCTAGATATAGGAGGGAGGATGCAAAGTTTTCACTACCCACTCCATAGATAGTTCATGATTTTATTGATCACGATGAGTTACCTACAAGGATAGATATATATGATGTAGGTGTTATAGTTGGTTATGCGACATGGTATCATGAACACTATGTCATAGCTATTTTTGGAGGTGATGATGGTGGTTGACATGACATGGATGTTGATGTAGGGGTGATGGTCAATAGGTTTAGGTGTAGGGGTTACCCCAAATGTATGAGCAATGACTACTGAGAAGGATCAATCATGAGAAGATCTAGCTATACCACAACCATATTTGGTGGTAGAACATGAATCTTTAGTAGTAAAATAGGGTCAGGTGGCCACTTTGATAGGGGAGAGAGATTAGGCTAGGTCTCATCTAGCCTTGGTGATGTAGGAAGAGATTTTCTTGAGTAGGTAGGAGGTGGAGTATTAGTAGTTGTAGGAATAGTAGGTATTATATTGATGTAGAGATATGTAGTGACTATGGAGGAGATTTAATATTGTGATTCCTCGGTCTTTAGGAATTTTAAAAATGAGCCTTGATGGGTTGAGTATAGGGTTGGGATTGTAGGAGGGGCTAGCATGGTGACGCTAGGTCAGTGGGTTGCCTCTATATGTGGATAGGCAGGTGTAGGAGGGTAGGCTCTAGGAGGTAGTGGTGCCCCAAGATCATATATTTGTTATGAGACATGACATTTTTAATGTATTTTATGATTTTAATATTGACTTGTGAGTGGATGTAATGAGATGTATATTTTTTTGAGAGACATGTATATTTTGTAGACACTATGATGATTATTTATGAGATATAGATGCGATCCTTTGTTTATGGTTTATAGTTCATTGTTGTGATTTTAATTATGATTATTTATGATGTAATATTGATTATGGTTATGATAATGATGATGTTAATGTGGACCCACCTAACTAGGCATGTGAGGATATGTCTCCTTAATTTATGTTCTTGATGATGTTCGATTTGGATTGATGTTAATTATGTGATTATGATGTGATGGTTATGGTTGACTATAATGATCTTGATATGAGTATGTGATGGTAATGTGATGCTGGTAGAAATTAGGATGATGATTATGACATTATGATTATGGTATTTAATGATTTTTTTATGTATGTGATCATTTAATTTCATGTTTGATATGATCATGTTGATGATAGTGATGTGATTATGGTTATGGCTATTGGTTACACTTAGGTGGATAAGGTTTATGATGTGACTAGTGTTATCGTTATGGATTATGGATAATATTTGTATGGATATGATAAGTTTAAGATACTAATAATTTGATTTTTTATGATATGGTTATGATTATGGTGTTCATGCTGAAATTTAATGAGTATATGCTTCTCCAATTAGATTTGGATATGTGGTGTATTTAGTATATGTGATTATGACTTGTGATGGTGATAGTTGATTTGTTTATGGAGGTAGTGATTATGCTAATGATGTCTATTTTTGTTTATGATGTGATTATGATATTATGTTATGATTATGGTCATTTTTTTATATTAGGGTAAGAAACATAAAGTAAGTTTAAAGAACAAAACTAGATGTGGGAAAAAAAATAAAATAAAGAGATAAATGTCTAAGTGAATATACCAACCAGTATGAGAGAAACAAGGAGGTACAATCCTTCTTCTATGGTAAGGGATAAAACAAATTGAAATTGGACTGGCTTAAGGAACATAAGCCCTTTGAATGTCTTGCATTAGCATTTACTATGTTAAAAAGGTGTCTTGATCACATAATGTCAAATAAGATAAAAAATACCTCGCTTATAGTGTATAAAGGGGAGGGAGATGAAAATGGAAATTTATTTGGAGAAAATCTTACCTCTCTTATAGGTCACCAAAGAGTCAGTATAAATATGTCCATTTCATATGAGGTGTGTATAATGATCGATGTGGGAAGTCTACTTATGAGAGCCAATTGTATATTTCAAAATTATGTTGTATTTTGTTGATGTTTGATGAAGGGTCTTTTTCTATTTTATTGTTTCTTTGGAAGGTTGGGGATGTTGATTGATGTGGGAATATTTCAGAAAATTACTATGCTTTGATAAATGCTTGAATCAACCATCCTTGAAGTGAGTGGTTTATGTTTTGTGTGCTTTATTTAAGGCTTTTGACAGCTATCCTTCAAGGGAATAGTCTATCTTATATTAAGAAATTTTGATATGTTTTTGGCATCTGTCCTTCAAGGGAATAGTCTATGGATGCTAGCAATGACCCACATGAGTTATTTTGATTTTTATTTTGATGTTTTATTTTGATGTCATGGAATCACCTATGTAGGATTAAATGTGTACCTTTTATGAATGAAAAGATAAAACAAAAAAAGGTTTTATGAGGTGTAAAATAGGAATTCAAGTGAGAAAAACCATAGGAATACATTGATAAAAGGGGTAGAAAGCACCATGAAAATCATACCATGGGTAAATTTGTGGTAACCATTATTCAAGATTAGGCAAAAACTATAATAGATAATCACATGATTTAGTTGTAATCAGTTGTTCTTAAAAGAAAGAGATGAATGTGGGTTGAAAATAAGGGATGAGCTTAAGTTGGATAGAAGGTGAGTTCGATGCTGTTTTAACAAAATAAATCATGTAAGAGCAAATAATTAAGGGCCTTAAGTTCTAGGTTCCCTTTAAGAGAGGATAAATGATAAGTTCTTAATACATACTTATGCATTATGATATAAGTTCCAAGCCAATTGAAAGAAAATTTATGCTAATTTATTTTCTCCATATTGGTGACATGTTGATTTTCCTTTAAGATGAGGTCTCTGATATTGAAATCTCACATTTCAAGGTGTTTTTTATAGGCATGTTTGATGTGTTATTGATAGACATGAAGGTGAGTAAGAGTGACATAATGATTCTAATCAAGTAGCTCAATTTGGGCTAAACATTCTTGATGATAATCACTCTCAGAGATAAAATCTTGAAAGGATATGAATAGAGAGGGAATTTGGACTTTGAGAGGCAAGACAACCTCAGCTCTAAAAACTAGAGAGAAAGGGGTATCACCCATAGGGTTTTAATGCTAGTATGATATACCCATAAGTCAAAGAGTATATGTAAATGTTAATCCTAATTAGATGTATTAACCATTTTTGTTATCATGTTATTGAGAGTTTTGTTAGAATATTTTGCCTATCCATTCACTTATGGATGATAGGGTGAAGAGAAACTTAACTTGATACTAGACATGTCACAAAGACCTCGGACATGATTGTTTTTGAAATATGTTCCATTATTAGTGATAAATTTGTGAGGAACACTGAAATGATAGATAATGTGATGGTTGATAAAGTCAACAATATTTTTAGCTTTGGTTGAGATAAGAGGAATAACATCTACCCATTTGGTAAAATATTATGTTTCAATGATGATAGAATGATGTCATTGTGAATAATAGGGGTTAATTTCTCCAATGAGATCCATACCCCATTGTGAGAAGGGCCAAAAATATTTGGATACATGGAGACTATGGTTAGGTAAGTGATGTAAATCAGTGTGTTATTGACATTTGACATAGTTTTTCACATAATCACAACAATCTTGGTTAAGGGTTGGCCAATAATAGATAAGGCAAATGATGCATTTAGTGATGGCTAGGCCACTAAAGTGACCCCCATAAATCCCATCATGTATTTCCCTAATAGCATGAAAGGCTTCGTGACTATGTAGGCAATGGAATAGGAAATCATAAAAGATATATTTATAAGTAATTCCCCTAATATGGTATAACATAATGTAATTTTGATAAATTATCTTTGAGCATTCCTAGAAATATTGAAAGGAATGATGGCAAGGTTGAGATAGTTGAAGGTATATTGATACCAAAGGTCAGGTTGGGTTTCCTCCAAATTGAAGATGGTGAGAAAATTTGATGTGACATCAGAGGATTTGGTAAGTTTATGGAAAATGATAGATATCTTAGAGTTAGTGGGTGAAAATAAGATCTAAGAAGTGAGGTAATCCATCGTATCAACAAAATTGTTCATATTTTACGAAGTGGTTTCGATATGGTAGTGTTCAAATGATGATAAGAGTTTGGAATATAATTATTTATACTATTGCAAGACATTATTATTACACTAGTAAGCTCCATTGGTTTGATTGACCACAAGTTGGGAATCACTAAAAATGTTGATCGTTTTGACTCTCAAGGGCTAACATAGTGTGGAGGTCTTTCACTAGGGCTTCGTACTCAACGATATTACAGGTATATTAAAAATATAGATTAAAATATAAAGGAAGAGGCTCACCATGAATGGGAATAAGGATGATCCTATCTCCCCCACCACATTAACACTTTTATCCATCAAATAACATGGTTACTTGATAGGTGAAATATGTCTTAAAAAGGGTTATGATGGACTCATTAGGAAAATTGAGAGGATGTTAGTTGTCTTCTAATGGTGCTTCATCCAATTATTTAGAAATGAATTTCCATTTAATTGAATTCTAATTAAAAAACTCAAAGGCAAACTCATTGAAAAGCATGAACCACTTTTCCATATGTTGGTTTTGGTATGGCTTGGAATGGATATACATGAGTGGGTCGATATTGGTTGTGACATAGGTTTTATGGTTGAGGAGGTAGTGGTAAATTTTGGTGGCCACAAAGACTAAGTATAGGAAAATTTTCTCAATATGGTTATATCAAATCTCATACTCTACAAGCATGTGGCTAATTTATTAGATGACTTTCTCTTTATGTTACTCATCTTGATGAGTCAACATTGCCCCTAAAGAATGGTTAGTGGTGGAAATATAAAGGTAAAAAGATTGATCTTCCTTGGGAGGAATGAGGATAGGTGGGGACAAAAGGTACTCTTTAATTGAATCAAAGGCCTTTTGAAAATCATTAGTCTACTTAAGAGATACATCCTTCTTCAAAACGTGATGGAAGGGTTGGTAATGATTAGAGAGATAAGAGATAAAGTGATTAATAGATTGTAGCTTCCCATATAAGCTATGTAGTTATTTGAGGTGGATATGATGATGCGTGTTGAGGATCAATTTGATTTTTATTGGATTGACTTCAATTCGTTAAAGGGAGATAATAAATCTAAGGAGGTTTCCTGATAAGACCCCAAATATACACTTCTTAAGGTTAAGACAAACATGGTAATGGATGAGTTACTCAAAGATAATCTTAAGGATGACCAAATGATCTTTATGAAATTTAGATATCCTAAGTATTTCATTGATTTAGTCTTAAATTATTTTATGAATAAGGTTATATAAGATATAGGTCATGATACATTGATAGGTTACACCAACATTCTTTAGTCCAAAAGGCATGACCCTATAGTACAAAGTTCCCCATGGGTTGATAAATAAATTTTGTGTTGATCTTCATGGGAAATTAGGATCTAATTGTATCCCAAGAATCCATCCATAAGAGATAACATCTCATGGTTGGTTGTAAGACAAAAAATCTAGTTGATGCTTGACAAATAAAATCCATCCTTTAGGCAAGAAAGGTTATGCTCACAAAAGGCCACATAAATGCATAGTCCCCATATTATTTTGATGATAGGTACAACATTCAAAACACATTGGCGATAGTCAATGAGTTGAATTAAATTTATGTACAAAATACATTGAAGATCTTCTTTGATAGGAAGGGATATGAGAGGGTGCATTCATTAATGTTTTTGCCTAACTAGTTTAGCATCATAGTTGGTGACTATGTTGTGCATAGTGATATAGGGTTTGATTCTTGGCATATCACTATAAGACCAAAAAAATCCTATGATGTGGTATTAGAGGAAGGAGGGGAAGTACTGAAGCTCCTTAGAATTTAGAGATTAGACATTTTTGACAATGTGTAGGTTATTTAGAGTTCTTAATTTGATATCCATGGTGGATTCATTTAACATAGTCAAAGTCTTAGGAGGAAGAGATTTGGGGATAGAGGAATCTTGTGAAATAATATACATGAGAATGGAATTGTAATCTTGACATTATTAAGGGTAAGAGAATCATCTCATATCATTTCAGGATGGGTCAGAGGAATGGTTAAAATTAACCCATCCCTTTGATAAGTTATGGGTCTAAGGTTGATCATGTTGATGAAAAAAAAGTTAGGGGGTGATGTGAAAATCCTTAGCTATCGATGGTGGAGTGGATAGTGAGGATGGGATTTCCTCATCAATGATGGTAGTGGGAGGTGGGTTAGTTTGTTTTTTAGGTGGTGTGAAACTAAGGCCATGATTTTCATTAAGTTTTTGGGTCTTAATTGGAAGAAACTCATGTAACCCATGTTAATACTGACCTAGACCAAATCCCTTCTAATCAGACCTATAAAGGTATTTCTTAGATAAATTTGGTTCATCTAGATGGGCATAACCAGAGGTGAATGGTTGAGGTGAAAAAGAGGTGGTAGAAGTGTTAAGGAATTTATCAAGTCCCCCATAGATGAAATTGGTTTAACAAGTTGAGGGTTAGAAAGGAATAATGGTTCTAATATTGTGGTCATAATTGGGTTGTTGGTCAAGATTCCCATACTCTTGAGGAGTGGGAAAAGTGTCTTGTGTCAAAAAGTGATACTCCCCCAATGAAAGATGTTGGAAGGTTGATTACAAAGGGTTTATTGTGGGGATTTTGGTGGAATTAATAGATGAATTATTGGAGGATATAGTGGTAGAGGAAGATGGATCTTCATCTTTTACTGGTGAAGATTTTTTGGATGGGGGAAGGAGAACATCATTAGGTAGGTACATAATGTTGCATGATGTAAAAGGTCTCAGGTTAGATTGTATGGTAATAAATTGACCTTCATATTCAAATTTAATGCGTCAATTCAAGGTGGATGGCACACAACCCATGGAATAGATCTAAGGGCATCCCAATGAAACATAATATTAGAACTCACCTTATACTACAGAGAAGGGCTCAAAAAGCATGAGGGGTCCTAGATGAATGTGAAGGACAATAGTTCCTAAATTTTTGGCTATGGTATTGTTGAATTATTGGAGCACCACTAAGGTTTGTGACATAATTTTCCTAGATAATTTGAGTTGGTTGTATGCAAGGAGGAGATAATGTTGATACTAGCTCCTCCATCAATCATAACCTAATTTATGTGTTTATGTTTGATGTACATGATAATGAAGAGGGGAGGATTTGGGTTTTTTAGATGGATAGAGGGTATTTTTGAATCCTTGAAGGTAATAATGTTGGAAATTTGGATAGCTCTAACAAAGGCTGCTAGAGTCAGTGGGTCTTGTAGATGGACCTCTATGGATTACAAAGCCTCTATCATCGCTTGATAGTGATGAAGTGAGGTATTTATTAGTTTATACAAATGCATGTTTAACAGTGTTAGGTGAAACTATTATATAACTATTCATTATATTGATTCAAATGGATTAGAGTGAGAGGGTCCCAAGATGGACACTTTGGGTTTGGTTGAAGGTAAAGGTTTTTAGTGTTGGCTAGGTGGTTGGGTGGTTGAAGAAGGATATGTCCATGAAATGGACACCTTTTTATTTCCCTTATACTTTGGTTGAGCCTATGATGATGTGAGCACATGGATGGTATGGATTTGGGGAGGAGTCATGATAGAGGATTGCTTTAGTTCCTCTTCACTCTGAGGCAAGAGTGGAGGAGTAGGTAGGTGTTGGTTGAAGGTTCCTAGCTTTTGGATAATTATTAGGCTCATAAGATGTTCATATGATAATAAGTCATGATCATGATATAACCAATGGGATAATACTTAGGGAGCCTTATATTTATTAGTATGATTCCTAGGTGTCTTATGGTATGAACATACTAATTTGTCATTATACCAAGATAATTTAGGACTTTGTGGGTTAAATGGTTTGATAGGTGGAAAGGTTAAGAAAGATGCTTATAATAGCCTCTATAGGATGGTTGAGTAATATTTGAGCAATGGCAATAAATTTATAGGGGTCTTGGTTTTCAGAGTTAAGGTAGAAGCCCTTTTAGGTGTGGGCTTGGTGGTAGAGGGTTTGGGTAAATGAGCATTCTTGGTATATAGTTTTATTTTTGGTAGAGAGGTTAATATTTTGGGAGATAATTGGTTTATTTATATATGATTTGGAGATAAGAGGTACGTTCATGGGTGATTCAATGAAAATAGGTATGGATGAAAATAGGTGTGATGGTGTAGCCAAAAGTGGTGGTTGGGTTTTAATTGGGATGGTTGGTTTCCTAATTAAGGTAGAGGGATGAGGTCCCAAAATAGATGGAGAAGTTGAAAGGGGAAGTAAAGTTTTGGTTTTTGGGCTTCTAGGTGGTTTTACCTTCTTTGTTGGCTTAGTTTGGGGTTTGTTTGATAGGTTTAGTGGGATTAAATCCAAGTTTACTAACAGGTGAGTGATGTTATGAGTAGGAAATATTCAAAGGTTCTTGGTGGGTTTGGTTAGAATGGTAGAAGATGATTTGGTGACTTTTGATGAGTTTGGTTTTGATGGTGTTGTTATAGTTTGATGGGTAGAGGTGTTTGATGGTTGGGTGTTGGTGATAGTGGACACGATAGTGGAAAGGGTAGATTATTTTGATAAATAAGGAATTTTTTGGTTCTATAAGGGATCCCAAGATGTTGCCAAAAGGTGGATTGATCCAAGTTAGGATTGGATATATATTCTAAGTTTTTAACCAATCTGGATTCAAAGGAAAGACCCAGGGATTGAGGGGCATGAATGATTACCTTGTCCTTTTCTTGATTAAAAGGTTTCAATATCTAAGAACATAACTCCTTGGTGGGAGGTGTGGGTAAAGTGGTTTCTTACTTAGAAGTGCTTTCTAAAGGAAGAGTGGATTATTGTATGATTGATAAAAAAGGTAGAATAGTAATGGATGCCTCCTCTAATGTGCATATCGAAGGAGAGGTCAGTGACTCCACTACCTCAATAAGTAGAGTAGGATAAGAGGTGATTTGGTTAATAGTTTCCTTAGTAATGAGTTCACTAAGAACCATATTGATAGTATGGGCCTCATGGGTATGAGAGGATTTTTATTTATTTTTGTTGTTGGTAGAAGGAGCATGGTTGGGAAATGGTTATCTAAAAATGTCAAGTGATTAGTTTGGGAGAGCATTTGGGTTATCTAACACAAGTTCCCCATTGTAAATGAGAGATTAGACAACATTTTTCAAGGTATTACACCTACTAATGTCATGTCTAATCACTCGATGGAAGGTGCATAATTTATTCTCCTTGTTCCAACCAGGTAAGGGATTAGAGGAATCGAGTTACTATGGAGGTTTTATCCAAGGGAGTTGTATGAGATTGGATTTTAAAAATTTCTCCAAGATCAAAGCATATGACTCCCCAAGTAGGGTAAATTGATTTTGGGTGTTGTGGTTTGGGTTCCTAGTGCTTTTATTGAAGGAATTGGAAGAGTTATATTGGTTAATAATGAGTGGAGGGGTGGTCTTAAGGATAACCATATTCACAGTTCCTTTTTTTATAGTTAGAGTTGGTTTGGTTATTGGGTTTAGAGGAGGAAGCCTCATTTGATTTTAAGGTAGAATTCTTGATTCTCAATTTTAGTTTTCCCTCATTGATGGCTTTATTTTGTATTTTTCATGACATGGTAAAAGCCTTGTTAAAGGGCCTAGAGCTCTAAACCTATAAGGTAGAAGAAATGTGTTTGGCACAAGCCTAGGCAAAGAGTTAGATCAGTTTAGTTTGGGGAAAATAGAAAGAGATTTGGTTTATCAATATTCTCCAATGAGCCACAAAGACACCAGTAGACTTATCATCAAAATACTAGATGGACTATAGATCATTGATGGAAACATTCTTGGAGATGTTTATAGAAAAGTGATCGAATAAAGTTTGAGCCAACTAGGTTAAATAAAGGAGAGAGTGCTTGGCTATAACACTATACCAATCTAGTGTTGGATCACATAGAGACATGGGGAAGGTATGAAGAAGGAGAGGATCATCATAGGCAATCAAATAGAATGAGTGATTCTATGCTCTCAAGTGTTGTTGAGGGTATTCCTTACTTTGAAATTTAGAAAATTTTGGAAGTTCCCATTGAGGAGGATAACGTCAACTTGGGACAGATGGGTGAATTTTTTCATTACAAATTTGGTCATATGATAAAATATTATGAGCTCTAGAAATGGATAACTCCAAAGTATTAATTTTGTCCATTAAAATTTTGACAAGGTTTGTTTAGGGTTGTGCACCTCCATAGTTGTAATGTAGATTGTGTTAAGTTTGGGTAGGTGTAACATATGGATAGTTGGTGGGTGGTTGAGAAGCTTCCATATATTGGTATGTGTGCATGGATAGTTAGGATGATGCCATATATAAATATGTGGAGAGAGGTGGTTGGGTGGAAGGAAGAGGTATGTATCCTTATGGGTTAGGGATGTATCTCAAGTTTGGTGTAGTGGGTACATGTTGAGAGATTAACATAGGTTGGCTAGGAGGTATGGTTGGGTTAGTAGATAGAGGGTAGGTGTTAACTTTGGTACTAATAGGTGGAAGGGTAGATGGTATGGGAACCACAAAATTCTTAAATGGAGTAGAGGTAGGTAGATTGGGAATAAGAGGAATGGTGGTGACACTAGTAGAGGGTACTCCTATGATAAGGGAGGCACTGGTACCCAAAGGTCGGGTTGATCTTATGCTAAGAGGGTTGTTAGTTAGGGAAGAAGGTATTTGGGTGTTGCTTAATTGAGTGGGTTGGTTTGGATGGTGGTATCAGTGGTGTTATTGGTAGTGGATAATGCTTGGGTAACTAAAGGTTGGGTAGAGATTGTGTAAGCATGAGTGTCACCCTTAAGGTGGGATAACATACCATAAGGAGGGTTAATAGGTAGAATTAAAGTAGGGGTACGGTGAGATATGGTGTTAAGGTAAAGTTGGAGGGCTATGGGGTTATTATCTAGGAAGATGTCAAAATACACATCACCTTTGGAAACCATTCGAGGGATGATAAGACTTTAAAAAATATGGGGCAAACTCTTTACATATAAGATGTAATCCATGGAAGAGGGAGAAGAGGAAGATGGATTATTAGGAGGCGGGTCCTAATTTTCTTGGTTTCTTAGTTATTTCCTAGTTAAAACCATGAAGATAAGGAAAAGAGGAAGACACAAGCAATCTCAAAACTCAAACAAAGAGAAGATAAGGAAAATTCAAGGAAACAAAAGACACACTAAAGAAACATTAAATCCTAGGGTTATTTTTAGTCTCTTTTATGGCTTATTATTTAAACTCTAAGAGTTTCATGACTTAATTTGGTTTATAGAATGAGTACTATAAAATAAGTCTATGGTTGGTTTAAATTGGTGTTTAGGATCTCAAAGTGATCTGTATTAGAAATTAGTATGTGAATTGATATTAGGCCCTACCCCCTCACTTCACACACCACAGAGAGAAGGGTGTTAGGTGATTATTTAAGATATACCAATTAATAGAGATTATACTCAACTAGAGAGCTGATTTGGTTCTCCCCTTGGTGATGAAATCTAATTAGGATTGTTAGGAAAGGTGACTTCTAGGTGTTGAAATCCCAATCAGGCCTTATGTCAAATTTTTATGCTTAATTAAGTGTCACTGGTTTGGTCTTTATGTGTGTGATAATAATGAAACAATGATTAATTAACTTGAATAATTAAGCAGGGAACAAAACATGTCTTAGAAGAAGGAAGTTCATGGAAAGTTGGCAATGGTAAAAAGGTGAATTTCTGGGAAGATATTTGGTTAAGAGGAAAACCGTTATAGGAGGAAATCCAAGATAAAGATGTGATAGATAGATGCAAGCAAAGAGTGGGAATAACGGTTAATCAATATTGGCAGAACAACTCTTGGGTAAACCTCACTGACTATGATCAAGATCTCAAGGATATTCAATTGTCCCTAAATGCTATATCTCTATATCCTAACCAAGAAGATAGAATTGTTTGGCACAATGAGCCAAGTGGATAGTTTAAAGTTTCGTCCATTTTCTCCTCTAAGGGAAATGGTAGCAAACCATTATGGATGAGAGCCTGGATTAAGGGGCTCATCCCTAAAATCAAATTCTTTTTTTGGACTCTCCTCCAAAATAAAAAAAATTGACTCTAGATAATTTACAGAAACGCGGAATTAATATTATAAACAGGTGTATTCTTTGTAAAAAAGACCTTGAGGATAGAGATCATCTGTTTGTGAATTGTTCCTTCACTCAGCTTGTTTGGAAGGAGATTCTCAATTTGTGGGGCATTACATGGATTCACCAAAAAAATGTGGAATTATCTCTCAAAAGCTGGTACTGCGCTTCAAAGATCCCTGAAGTCCTTTTTTTATGGAAAATAACTCTTCCCCATATTTGGTGGGGAATATGGAAGGAAAGAAATAACTGAATCTTTAGAAATAAAGAACTTCCTAGATGGGTGGTAGGACAGAACATCATTAGCACTTTAAAGGAGAATTTTTATTACAAAAGAATCCAAGCTCTACCCTCCAAGTGGATAATCCCTTGAGGACGGATAATCCTATTGGTAAACCTGATAAACCCAGATCTGGAGTAACATGGAATGTTCCTCCTCAAGGATGGATTAAAGGAAACTTTGATGGTGCTGCCAAAGGGAACCCGGGGAATGCAGGTTGTGGTGGAGTCTTGAGAAATGATATGGGAATGGTAATTGATGCTATTGCAATCCCCATTGGTAAATTGAATTACCACATTGCCGAAGCTACAGCTGCCCTTCAGACCCTCAAATTAGCTGTGGACTCGGGATATCCCAATTGTGGCTTGAAGGGGACTCTTTGAATATTATAAATATTCTTAATAATATAAATACTATGTCTTGGACCATAGAGGATAAGGTAATGGAGATGAAAACATTATTAAATAAATTTGAAGAAGTGATTATAACCCACACCTTTCGTGAAGCCAATGGTGTTACAGATTGGCTAGCTAATTGTGCAGTCTGGGAAGGTCAAATAGTGAGGTGGTATGAAACATTAGAAAAGAACGTGGAATTGAGGGAACTCATTCTTCATGATGCAACCCATGCAAAGGAAGGAAAGATTGGAGAGTAATAAATATATGAGTAGGAGGAGTGACAGCATGGGGAAAGGAAAAAAATCATTAAAGAGGAAGGCCCTCAAGAGTGAGACGTGGATCCTGAAAAAGCACAAACAAAGTTAACTTTCCAATCAATTTGGTAGCAGGTGGGTTCAGTGTAAAAACCATAGCAACTAGGATTCAAAGAAAATGAGTATGGCACGCAAAAGGAAGGGAGAACCCCAAAAATAGGAACCCAAGAGCTGTGATGAATGGAGAGAGAAACAAGAAGTTTGGAGAATTCTACAAAAAGGAAAAGTTGTGAGCTACATGGAAAGACTCCATGGATCAAAGCCACATATCACTATGGCTTTTTTCAAAAATTGGTCTGATGAAAGGGTCACCCTGCATGGTATCACAGTGAACTTAACAGAGGATTTTATAGCTGAGGTTACAGGTCTGCCTACGGATGGACTCAAATTTTCCAAGCAGACAAGCATCTCGAATGAGGCCTTTTGTAAGTTCCCAAAAATAGATGAGGAAGAACAAAAGCTGGTCAAGAATGGGGATTTCTATGAATTGGATCAGATAAAAGGGATATGGAGGGATGTCTTAAGCTACATAAGGGAGTACTTCATCCTGGATGATAGAAGCAAGTGCATGCACAAGTTCCATTTTGTCTTCCTTAACCACTTCAGGCACAAGGTTAGTTTGTCTTTTCCCTTTTATCTTCGCTTCTCCTTGGTCCAAAGTTTATATGCTCATAGGAAAAAGGAAACGTGCCCTATCCTACATGAAGGCCTTATCCTGCTTATCAAAGGCTACTGCAAGAATAGTGAAATGGTAAAGCACCCCAAACAGGGGAAAATTAAGGTGTCAGGGAATAGAAAGAGTGAAAGTGTAAATGGGAAAGGCAAAATAAAGCTCCCTAGTGCTAAAAATTAGAATGTAGAAGAAGATACGGAACGGGAGAGAATTGAAAACCCCAGGGAGGAAAGCTTGGAAGAAGAATAAGGAAGAGAAAGCTGGGATACAAACTCTAATGAGGATGAAGAATGTTCTGAGAAGAATGAAAAAGATGATGTCAACACAGAGGAGGATTCTGCAAACAGAACTGTAGATACGGAGGAAAACCAGAAAGTGTCAGAGGATGAATTTGTCTAGGATGACCCTGTTGAGGACCCAACTTCAAAGAACAAAAAGGAAACCTTAGGTTAGGATGATAATCAAGATACGGATATGGAAATTCAAACTGGAATTAAAGAGCGGGAACAAAAGAGTCCAGAGGATATCTTTGAAGAAGCCAGGAACAATCCCAATAAAAATTTTGAGGAATGGAGAGGGAAAAAATAGAATGATGAAACACACACACCTATGGCTTGGGTTAATTGTAAAGCAGAGGCATCATCCCAATTTGATTCTTGGACGTGTAGGGAGATTATGGATCTCAAGAGGAAAGTGGAAACTATGGAAGATTCCCTGAAAGCTGTTTGGAAAAAAATAAATAATATGGAAAATTAGATAAGGGAGATCCCAGTCAAGCTCAAAGCCTATGAAAATAACCTTCGAGAACTTATTAACGACAAAAAAATGAAAATGGAGGAAGTTATGTCCAATATTTGTGCTGCTGCTGTCAATATAGGTAAAAGAGCCAATGAGGAGACCAAAGCCCTGGAGGGACCCAGCAAAAGGATGAGACAAAGTTCTAGAAAGAAGGTTACACAAAAAGGAGCTATGCAGGTGGCAACCACTGCCCAGGATACTATTATGAAAGGAAAAGAAACTATGAAAATGATATTGGAACTGGATGAATAATCTAGTTCTTCTGGTTGGTTTAGTAACTGGTCCTATTTTTTGTTTTCTTTTTGTAATCCTTTGCCTTTGGTGATACCAGATCTCTGTTTAATTTGGGTTTTGATTGGAATTCTTTCTGGTGGTTTCAAGTCCATTTAAAACCTATTTTTGCTACATCCTTGTAGTAGTTTTCAGGCTTTGCCTGTGGTCTTGGACGATCTTTCTTTCTTTCTTTGTAACAGGGTTTCGGGGCCCCTTCAAAACCTACTTTTACCTCAATCTAAAACTTGAATAATTAAACTATGTGAGCTAAAATAAGTAAGAAAATAATGGATACAGTCAATTTTAAGCCCAAAATGAAATTTCAATTTCATTGTATGAGCAGGTTGACAAGAAGAAGCACCTAGATGCAACTATGAACCTATGAAAAGACTCAAGGGTCCCATAAGCATGATAAAATGTTTCAATGAATTTTCTCTTATATTCTTAAGAATAAAGGGAGAATAAAATAGAGAAGGGTATGGTTATTAGAACATGATATGTTGTACATGTGTTGATCTAGATCATTGTGGATACTACTCTTTGGCTTAGGAGGAATGACTTGTAGATAAGAAATCACTCCAGGAAATGTTTGATTAGCTAGATATTAGGGTGGATTGCCTAAAAAATTAGATCCAAGAAGCACATCAAACACTTCTTGGATCTAATTAGAAGAAACTTTAAAAAAAATCACACTTTTAAAAAATTAGGTTTTAAAATTGAAAGATAAAGTACTTGCATATATCAAAGAAGAAACTAAAATCAAATACAAGAAATGATTGATAAATGGATAGTTGAAGTTGACTAATTATATCAATTAATAGAGTGATATTAATGCTAAATAAATTAGGTGTGGTCTATAAAATAGTGTGAGGCTCTATGATTAGGCAAAGGTAAAGAAATTTGGATTTGGTTGAGGTTTGGTGGGAAAAAATAACTTATTATTTTATTTTTCACATAGTGATTATCAATAGTTATGGTGACCATCAACAGTTAGCAACCATCGATAGTTATGAATAGGCCATCAATGGTTAGGATGATCATCAGCAGTTACTATGGTTTTGGTTTAGTTCAATAAATTGGTCTAATGAGGTTTCAAAATGGGATTCTATAAAGTGGGTTTGGGTTGGGTTGGTTGTAAAATAAAAATAACGTAACTAAGTAGTGAAAATAGATACTTAGCTTGTTCGTTTCTCATCTAAATATGGTTGAGGAATATATTGGTGGATCTTATATAAATTTTGGTAGAGTAAAGATACTTGGATGTTGGTTGATGGATGACAGCACTTCATATCACTGTCACACTTGTTGGTACATTACATTACTAGAAGAAGACCTATAAAAGAAGTTTTGATGCAAGAGGATCTAGTTCTAGATGTGGATGATGATGAACCATTTCACCTCCTTTTCTCTTTTCATAGGAAGGAAGGAGAGGTGAAAAAATATGTTAATAAGACGTTTAATAATTAGTTCAAATTTAAGTTTCACATGCATTGGCTCACACATGAATTAGAGAAGTTAAATATAAAAAATCAAGTTGGAGTTGATCAATGTTGAATATTCATGTGGCTAAAAGAGGACCATCAATGGTTAGGAATAACAATTTATGGTTAAGGTAACCATATAATTAGTCAAGGGTAAGGTCATGTTTGGTCAAAGTGGGTTAGGTTTGGGGTTGACAAGTTACGAGATAGTCCCTAGGGAGTCCTGAGGTGGTTTAAGGGTTAGTTTGACATCTAGAACCATTGTGTGTAGTTTTCTAGTGTCTACATCACCAATAAAGATATATGGTAATAACTATAGATATCATAACCCATCTTTATTTTTCACACCAATTAAGATATTTACAATAAATCATACAACTTAGAGTGAAGTTTCAAAATGCCAACCAATCAATATTTTTTATCCAAAGTCTACACATTCACATACTAGTAGTGCATCATAGGAAGCTCTAGTTTCACAGTCTATGTCTACATCAACATAACATGAGTGGTATTATTGTTGGTTCTTCATGCCATCCAAGTTCGAATAGGGCATGCCTACATCACATGTTATACATGTAGGAATTTTATGGAATATAAAACAAAAACCATATAGCAATAAAATACAAAAACTTCATATACTATACATATACCTAAAACATTCATAAAATAGATACAAATCCATTAAATTTAATCTAACCAAAACAAATTACAAATCTTAAGATTTCAAACAATCAAATCAATTGAGCATATAACCATATATATAATATAATAAGATCCAGTTGCCAATACACATAATACCAAATTAAATAATAACCTTCCACAAATAAACTTAGAATATTATTCAATATAAATATGGTGCATCACTCAATGATGTGAACATGAATACTGGAACTAGTTCCCTCACTCTCACTCTCATATACATCAAAACTAGAACTAGATGCCTCAATATATTTGTGACCTTGATATATGGCTCCACCTACTCTCTCTCTCTCTCTCTCTCTCTCTCTCTCTCTCTCTCTCTCTCTCTCTCTCTCTCTCTCTCTCTCTCTCTCTCTCTCTCTCTCTCTCTCTCTCTCTCTCTCTCTCTCTCTCTCTCTCTCTCTCTCTCTCTCTCTCTCTCTCGATATATACCTATCTCATCCATACACTTAGCATACTCTCATTGAGGTTGTATGTAGTTGTCTACTGTATGATTACTAGCCCCACCTAGAGCATCAAAAGTGGGAATGGTATGCCTATGTAACTCAAAACATGCTGCATATATATATTTCACTAGTCACCTATATGATACAATCACTATCACATCCTAATCAAACAAATGGGCATATAGCCTATTAGCATCGGTATCCCTTTACACCAATCCATCCTCTATGACATCTTCAGGGATATGACATGTCAACTTATGTAGTGCTAACTCAATTGTGACCTCTTAGTACTCATCATCCCCCAAAAATACAAGTATCCATATAGTTCACAATAATCCTATCATATAAGAAAATAATCAACTTTATATAGAACATAACAACATGTTATATAACTTACCATCAATGGCCCTTAAGGGATATACATCCATTAGCTCTTCTAAAATCATCCCACCTCTAAAACGTAGAGGTGCCCATATTTGGTCACTCCAGAAAGATAATTAGGCCATAGTCACTCCCACATCATCTATATCTAGTGCCTCAATATCAAGATCATGCTACATCAACACAATGGGAGCTATCTCAATAATACATGGCCTTGACATATTACCTATCCTTATAAGATCTTGATAAATATTTAGCCATATCATAAGTTTTGGGGCCACATATTACATAACATCAAAATATCAGGTGACCCTCTCATATTAAAAATCACTTGTATACATTATCCTAGTGGTCATATATATAACAACCCATGGTAGACCCTGTACGGTCTCCAAATGATTCCCCTACTATTAAATTATCTGATAATAGTCAAAACTATATAGTGCTCCTCATATGAACATGAACTATCCCTATCCATCTCTCTGAAAACACCTATAGATGAGTCCATCTATCCCATTCACATGACACTATCTTACTCATAGTTATGTGCTCATATGCCCACTAGTGTAATAGTATCAATGCAATGATATCCCCACCATAAATCTCCTATGTAAAGTGGTATAGATTCTTGTATATATGAGATGGCATCATATGACCCCAAGATTACATAGTTCCATGATCCTTGATGTTCTAAAAATATCTCATTCATCTTATAATAAATTGCTACACCACTACCATCTTCATCAACAAATGAGGATAACAACACAGCTAGGAACTTACATAATCACAGAACATTGGCCATCATAATTAGGATCAAAAATATATCACTCTGACTCCCTATATAATGAGTCCCTACCAAAATGGCATATAAATGTCTAGATTCCTATGTTATGGCCCAAGGAATAATCACCTCCTACAATATGGTCTACTACCTAGAGATTGACAACCACAAAATCTGATATACATCCTCTAATGTAACATTCATGTCACTAGTAGGTATCCAACATTTTCATGTGTCTACATCCCATCTCTCACATAATGAAGTAATCATATGATTATCCTAGGGCATAGGCTATAGGAAAGAAACATATCTTAGGATTGCTCTATTGATCACCTCCATCTATTCATTAACCAAGTGTAAACCCTATAAACTCTCCATCATATTCCCCATGTATAACTCTCTCATTCAGTTATCAACTTACAAAATTAAAATGAAATTAGACATCAAAAAAATGAAAATAAACCCAAAAAATAAAAACACACATTATAAAACAAGTCAATAATACTAATAATCACTTTTTAGGACCATTAGACACTAGTGTTAATCATAGGATAGTAGTATTAGATAAGATTGCTAGAACCTAGATAGTAGTGCCCAAAATAGGACATTAGTGGTTGTATATGAAAAATAGATCTAAATCAATTAGCATTCAATAATAATAGTAAACAAGATAATAAAAATTATAAAAATAGGAAATTTTTTGAGTTCTTTAACTAGAAAACCTCATCCTCAGCCTAAATCTATGGCTTAACCTCCTCATAACATGATAAACTAGCTCCTCATCTCCTCAACATATTTTTATCACTCAGACACAAAATGATTTCAAATAAAATGTTCCAAATAAATTGAAAAATGAATCAAAATGACCTATTGAAGTCATAGCTTACCTAATGCCACCTTATTAAGGTTATCCCTATGAGCCAATTTTGCTAACTAATACAATTTTTCTGCTACCACCATATCTCAAGAACATTAACTCCAATTTACAAACTATTTTTTACACATGGGAATTGGAAATGATACACTATGTTGCATATTGGTTAAACTAACCCCATCATCATTATTAAATCTATAAAATGACAAAAATAATTTAACTATAGTTAACATTACAACAGAAAAAATATTTATCCACTTACAAATTTAATTATCAACTCTGAAATAGTAAATGCATTATTCAAACTTAATAAAACATTATGCCCACCAATTAAAACTACTAAAACCAATGATTACCACTTTTGGTTACATATCCTCATCATAGTCTTGTATCTCTCACCAAAAAGGGGGGGTAATATGTATAGATTACTTTAGACATATAGTTTCATTTAGATATATAGACACATGGGTCTATATAGGTTTACACAAGTATTTAGATTCATAGGTTTTTAGATATAAAGACACATAGGTATACATAAATTTACATAGGCATTTAGAATCATAAATGTTTAGATATACAGATGTATAGATCTACATAGGTTTACATAGATATTTATATTCATAATAATTAATATATATAGACACACAGGTATATACAAGTACACAAGTTTTAACATAGATATTTAGATTTGAAATTTAGTATATATATAGATGCATGGGTCTGTCTACATAAGTTTACAAAGGTATTCAATATATAATCTACAAAGATATACAATTTTGATTTTGGTAAACCATTTCACTCAAATATTTAGATACATATCTACATTTCTCAAATATCAAAATTAGGGGGAATAATGCAGAGCACATATTCTTGGTCCCCATTTTTAGATTTATTAGGTTACATTCAGTATCCTCAATAGTATCATCATTAGGTTTTCACTAGTTTGGTTCATATGACCATATACAACATTTGATCCATAGTATTCCACTAGACCCAGTTCACATACTCATATTTAGAGTGGGGAAAAGTGAGCCTTATTTCTCCATGTATTCATTTTACATACTTACATTCATAGTGGGGGGAAGTGAGCCTTGTTTCTCCACACATTCAATTTACATACTCATATTCAAAATAGGGGAAAGTGAGCCTTTTTCTTTCATGCATTTAATTTACATACATAGATTTAGAGTGGGGGTAAGTGAAGCTTATTTCACCATGCATTAAATTTACATACTCAATTTTACTATAGGGGGCATCCACACCATGTGTCTCCCCTTCAAATATTACACACTAGTTCTTATCCACTTCTCTACCCAAAAAGTGGGAAAAATGAAGATTACATGCACATAGGTAAGTATAGGTACACATTCCTATTTTCTTTTGCTATAGTACTTTAATTTCATTGCATTAACAAAATAAAATGGGGGAAAATGTAAATACCCTAATTTGGTCAAGAAAACACAAATACTATGTATTTTATGGATCATTCACATAATGGTCTTAGTGATGGTTATAATCCATATGCACATGGTCATTTTGAGTCTTTTGATCTTTCTTGTCTTGTTTTCCCTGTTTATGAGACTCCCAACAATCAAAAGTCACCTTTTCTTAGTCTTAGGGTCCCTTAACCTATCCTCCCTAATTTTTGATATGTTCTAAGCCATAGGTCATTAACACCACTTTTAGGACATCAATGCCATATGACACTAGTGTCCACCTTTGTCTCTAGTGCCTGACATGCCCTTTCACCCATGTTTGATTCTTAACCACTATGTGAGACTTATTTTATGTTTTATATATATATATATATATATATATATATATATATATATATATATATTTATGAATTGTTAGCCAATGAATAAGGTATTATATTTAAAATAAATATACTCTTATGTAAATATCCTTAAAAGGCATTATAAATCCAACACTTGTTATTTTATCACTTATTTACATAAAATCAACCAATAATACAACTCAAATACTCTGCATACTAAGTTTTTACACCTAGACATTTGTATGCTTGATCAAAGAAGAGCCTAGGTGAAATTCATTATATCATATTGTGAAAGTTAATTGTGCACATTCCTTAAGGGATAAATAAATTTTATTAAAACCCTTAGCATTGGGGTTAATTTAGGCAACATCCATGACAATAAGGATTCTACTCTACATAATTGTAACATCCCACAACCCAGTTTTTCCTTTCTTTTTTATATTTTACTCATTTATTATTTCATGTGTGAAATTATTCATTAGGTTTTTATAGAATATTCATCCAAAATAGTGACACAAAAAATCCCCTAAGCAACATAGAATCACCTATAGGACTCCCAAAAGCTCTAACAACTTTTCTAAAATTTACAGATAGACCCTATAAAAAGGAAATTAGTGATATAATTTGAACACTAGTTACACATGGTACTATTATCCTAATAGGGGTGGTACTATCCAAAGTTAGATCTCAATAAATACTAAAAAGACAATATTATGCTATGTTTAATCAGTCATTTCTAGTACCCTAATATGTAAAAACTCTTTATCTCTATATAAGTTCCTTTTCTCCTTATGCTTCCTATTTTGGTAAAGTTACATTGAATCAATAATTTCCAATTTTATTCTAGATTAGTAATATACTCAGACCTTTAATATAACATAATATTCATATATAAAAATCCTAAAAGGTTAAAATAGTTATAAACATTTGTACTTACATTGAATATTCAAACAAATATGAATGGAAACCTATAATTGTAATTCAAAAAAATTGAATCAGGAAAATAATATTTAATTTATATGCAAGCATTTACATTTCAAATATGATTTATCCTCTAGCATTGTCATTTCAAACCAAGAATGAAAATATATAGTTTTCAATTAACATTGAAAATTTAAACGAATGTGAATGAAAATATAAAGATATAAATTAACATTCCAATCCAATAGCAATATCATAACTACTTTATTTAAATATTAAATATTTAAACATATATAAATGGAAATATCCAATTGGTATTTATCATTGTAGGCAAATTTATTAAATCAATTTGAATTGAAATTGTTAATTAACATTATGGTCATTGATAGTAAATAAATTTAAATTTTTTTGTGAAGTGTTTATATAAATATTAGAAAATAATTTATGTGTAATGTCAAAAACCTTAATCACTACTTGTAAGAGCATAATAATATATAAATAGACTATGTTACTTTAAAAAATTTATCACATCCTCTTCATTCCAAATTGAGGCTAATTGTGTAAAAAATATCTCCATAATCCATTTTAGCATTTTTAAATTATTGACCTTGAGAGACCTTCATGGATAGGATAAAAATTTCTTTCAAAACTTTTATTAATAGGTTCAACTACAATTACACTTGTAGTGTTATAAGAAAATTTAACATCACTCTAAATTATATCCAGATTATGAATATAATATTATTATTTTCTTATCAAAATTCTCAACATATCAACAAAATAGAGGACACTCCACTTTATCTTGTTAAAGTAGTTTTGTTACAATTTTTCCTATGTAGATATCTATTCTATATAAATACCAACATCGAAAGTTGAAACTATGAAAACACAACACTTAAAAATTGGGTTACCATTCCTCTTGGTTTAATGCTCTTTTTATTTATTTGGAATGATTATTTATTTGGAATGATTATTTATTTTATGAAATAGTTTTTCTAATTAGAAATCCATATAAATAAAGAACAAACATCTGTGTTTTATTGAGGCAATGTAGAAAATTGTAATATTGATATTTAGATGGAAATACATTTATTTTGGAGTGTAATAATGAGTTCAAAATAATTGTAATAAATAATAAAAAAAATTATATTTAAGCTTATAGTTAATTATTTATAAATATATCAAGACAAGATATATATAAATAAGAAAATTATATGATAAGAAAGCAAGAAGGTTTATCAACCTATAATTAGTTTTAGATACATGATTATTAGCCAAAGTGTCAATTGGTTGTGTTTGTTTTAATTTCCCTAATATGTAAATCACCACTAATTGTATAGCTGCCTAATTATCGTATAGTCTTTTAGCCATGACAATGTATT